>VEXP01000033.1:0-13105 GCA_008921755.1 Aristotelia chilensis
ATCCTCCCAATTTTCACCCCTACCAAACATAACAAAGTTCACCCCTAATCACATTCTCTGGAGCTGAAGAAATCAAGAGATATGGAATGATTGACGTTATCAATATCATCAAACCCAAAAGGCCAATAATATTTTCTCTCTGAGATCCACATGTACCCCATTCCAGATGCAAGTGGTGCCCAATACCCAGATCTCTAAAATGTAACTTGCTTGCAAAGCTTCATTTCCACTATTTATTATAATAGAACATCTTCTGAAGACAAATTGAGGAAAATAACAAAAGGCGAAGGCAGTCCCAAGTAACATATCCTTTAAAGACACCATCGCTAATTCAATCTACAAAAAATGTTATGCAAAAGCCAGCATTTCTAAACCACCATGTGATTTGAACAGAAAGACTGTAAATTGCATTAACAGACCAGTTGAACAAGAAAAATACCTGTTAATTGTTACATGTGCGAAGATGGACTCTGGCTTTCCAAGTAGCATACAATCCCTTGGTCCAGCAAAGCTCCTAGAAAGGGAAAGCCCTAGCATGTGCACTTACATATTCTTCTCATTCCAGTGCAAACAAGAAATTGTATATTTCTGGTAGAAAGTCAGGCAAGACATATCGGTTGTAACAAATGATAGAAAAAGTCAGGACTAATAATATGCATTGAGGGAGAAAGTAAGAGACTAAAATATGGCATCATTCAAAGCGCTCAAAAAACCACCATGCATGCCAGCTACCTTAAACATCACGCAAATAGAAAATGCATGAATTTTCATTCTTCCCTATACTCCAGCACATTAAAACCAAGTAAACAAAAGCAAGGGTGAGAGAGAGATGTATAAAGAATGAACTATTGCCTACACTGCTCAGCTTCGACTATTTTCCATTTTCTTTTTCTTTTTCTTTTTCTTTTTACATAAATTCCTTTTGTATGTGTATATGGATCTTGCTCTGTGAGAAAATTATCCTTCCATCTTGACTGTCTTTCCAAGCAACAAATCGAAAGCTGCAGCAGAAATCACTCCAAAATTGGATGGTCCTGATGTTTCCAAGCCCCAAGCAGATAGTTTAATAAACTCTGCTTCCAATTCCAGCATCCAAGTTAGAATGTCAGCTTTATGTATATACACAGGTACATGAATCCACAATGGCACCAACCTCCTTCCGTCTTTCAAATTGTCCTCAGAATCAATTTCCACCAATACACCCCATAATATGTTCTGCTACTAGGATCTTTGTCTATTCTTACAACATAAGCCTGCCACCGCCTTCCATTGCCACTGGGATCAATTTTTTCCGGATTTTAAATTTCCATGTAAATTTGAAAATCATAGATCCCAAGATCAACCCTCTGGTTCCTTCCTTTTCTTATTAGACTTCCTGCTTACCTTGCATTTTTCAGCAAGCTCTAAACTGGGCAGCGGCTTCTGGTCTGGTATGCCGTTGGGCTTCATATTGTCAGTTGGATCTATATTGGACAAGGACTTCTCATAAACAATGGCGGCATCAAGGGAGTATATACGTAGGGCAAGCGAAGATAAGGTGGATGTTTTAGCAGCAGCTGAGAGTGATGACCAATACCACCATTCATTCCTCAAGTAATCCGTCTTTATCATGTCCTCCAATATAACTGTTGCTTGGACCATCTGAAAGAACAAAAAAATTTATTCACAAGCTAACCAAAAAACTTCTAGAAGAGTACTTTTTATTTCTATTTTCATTGCAAAGTTAATTCTACAAGAAATTGTTAATTCAGTTTAAAAAACATAGAAAAAAAAAGGAGAAAAAGGATCAACAAACTATTAACCAACAAGGGTCCAAGCGATAAGGCTGTGTTGACAGTGATATGGTAGGGAAAACCACATTAACATGTATATAACTATTTAGAATTACAGTAGATAATGGGACTAACCACCAAGCATTTTATCTTATAATACACATAGTATAAGGTTTCTTTTCCATCAAAACTAACCAAGATTACAAATTTACATGCTGAATCGACTGAAATATTAGTATCAGGACGGCCTTCAATAACCTCAAAGAAATGAAGCATGTAAAAACTCTTAATGGACAAAAGGTGTTCAAAAAGAATTTAAAAGGCACCCGTTAAAAAAGTTGAGTGGCACAGCCAGTTTCAGGGACAAGTAAAATGTGTGTTACTAGTTAACAGAGATGTACTAACTACCCAAACAACAACTGTAGGACTGTATCAGGGGAAAAGCAAACTGTAGGAATAAGACTAACCTCATATATTGTCTCTGAAGAATTAACAAATGCACGCCAGGCCCATCTCCTTCCCAAGCGAACCTTCGATGGTCTCAAAGCTTCTTCAGGGAGTGTAGCATCCATATCAAGTAAATTGATCTTGAGTCGTCTTAAAATCTGTGAAACTTTACCAACTAATGGCCTCAATGAAGACTTAGGGACTACACAGCAGTGACCAACCCCCGTTACTGGAAACTGATTATTTAAAGAGGATTTTCTACAGCTTTGTTCCAAACATCCCAAAGGTGGTATGCTGGTTTTTGATACTTCAGAGATTTCATTTCCAGCAGATCTTCGAGAAGGATTATCAGATACGCCATCATGGACTGCACTAGTTACACTCATGTCTGCTTGTGAAAACAACAGCTTCTCAGCAGCTTTGAACTCATCACCCAGAATGCCTACCTCTTTTCGAGGAGTTAACATAAGTGTAGAGTCACTGAGATAAGGAGATATAGATTGGACAAATGATGGGATCCCATTTGACCCGATAAGACCAATTTCCTGCACCAATTCTTTGTTAGAGCCTTCTGTTACAAACTTGGAACTGACCTCTTCAAACTCAAACGGGCACACTAACCCATCAGTTTGGAATTTGATCAACCTTGAGCTGAGCTCAGAACACCCACTTTTAGAAGTACCAATTACGTCCTTTTCAACTTTGCATTCTGCCAGAGTAGTTACAGATTTCATATTAACCTTCCCTTTTAAAGAATCACTTATTTCCTTACTCTTTTCATAGGCTAGAAGACCTGAATTGCACCTACCATCATTATGCCCCTCGAGTTCAATATCAGTAAAAAAGGTTCTGTGGCAAGAGAGGCAGTGGTTTCTGGAAGGCCAGATAGGCTCTAAGCATTCGCACCTGTACATTTTCTCTTCATTAGTCACTTTTGCCTTCTTCCCCCGTTTCTTCAAGATGTCAATGGTTTCTGACTCAAAACAAGGACCATACTGCTTCTCCAGCAATGTGGCTGCCTTAGTAACAAGACAACTAGAATATGCATCTTTTTCACTGCTTCTGGGCATTGACAAAGCAGTTAGGTGCTCATCCTGAACTTGGTTTCTAGTTTGTTGAGAATCCTGGACTCTTAGCTTTTGCCAGTGAAAAATGGACTCTTTCAGTTCTCTTTCTTTTGGGTCATTATCCTTCAACCAGTCAATGAGTTCTTCAATTTCTGCATCAGTTTGATAAGAAACCCATGGTGAAGCTATGGCCATAGCACTATTACGATCATATAGAAACGGACAGCAAGCTTTCGACCCCTCTAAATTCAAACAAGCATCTGAGTCTGACGTAGTGGAATTCTTCATAACTAAACCATTATCCGGATCTCTGTAACCTGGCATATTTCTTCTCGGCTGCACTACCAAACTTCCATCAACAATAATCCGAGGATGCTGGCCAGGTGTGGCTGAAACCCAGTACAATCGACCGGCAGAATCACTACCCAAAAACTCCCTCCGCACAGAGAGCTTCAAAAGTTGCGATTCTATGCTGGTAATTGAGTGCTGCAGATGTAGAATGTCATTTTTTACAGCATTCAACTCAAGGTGGCAGGCCTGTGACTCGTTCACAGAAACAGAAGGCACATGCTGAGCTACATGAAGAGTCATTACATCTGATAGGAGACGAAGTCCCTGATGATCTGAAAGTGTTGGCGGAACAACAATGTCCCTTCGTATACTTTCTTGCAAGTTACCCTGAAAAGGAATTTCTCTCCTTGAGTCATCAATTTCTTGGGGTAAAGGATCAGCTAATGACATTTGATTTGGTCGAAAGGATTTATCATTTTTCTGAGAAGGTACTTTACTGTCATGCACAATCCCATTGGCATCTTTTAGCTGACCTTCAGTATCCATAGGATTTGTAGATTGGCTATTACAAGTATGATTTTTCTCCGAATAGGTGACAGACGGGTATCCATCCACACCATTAACTCCAGTCTCCTCTCGACCACCCTCTGACGGAGGCAAATCATCAGAGGAAACGCTGAAGTAGTTAGTTCTATCACTCCCATTATGTGACTGTCCAATACATTTGTCATGGTTTGTAGGAACAGTAGCAAGCCCTTCCTTTATGCCAACATCTCCAGCTGCATTATGCGTACTTGTGTCAACCTTTGCAGCTCTTGCAGCAAGAATTTCCTCCCTGAACTTCAGGTTTTTCCATTCTACACTAAAGGAACGCAATTTCTGCTGCAATTCAACCATTGTTTCAGTACATTGCTCAAGGTGTTGATGAATAAGGGCCGAGTTAAGTAACTCATCACATAAAAACTTGAGCAGGAAGGTTCTCTGCATCCACAATAAAAGGGAGCTTCATTTCATTAAGTGAACTTGATAAAATTGAAACAGAACAAAAGCACCATAAATTAATAAAAGAACCCAAGAACTTATGCAGGCGTACAATCAGGCTCTTTTCACTGTTTATTGATGTGTTCAATATTATCAATATAAATACTAGTATCTAATCCAGCTATAAGGGATTTTGCAAGACACTCAAATTCCCCTACTCAGCACTATCGTAGACGTAAGAATGGATAACACAAGCTTGCCTAGGTAGCATGATAAAGGTCATTCCCCAATATTGGTCCCACTAAGGTCCTAATCTTCAAAAAATTTGCATTTAGTAACCGGTCTCAAGACTCAAACTGGACACATGCTTAGCAGTACAATCTTTACCATTGCAACACATATTAGCCCTAGGGAGAAGTTTCAAAATGTTGAACTAAAAATCCATTTGTATAATACAAATAAATGATCAGATGGTACTTAAAAATAATCAAGGAACTTAAACTAGAAAATACAAGCAAGAAAGGGTCCACAGACAAACCTCGTCTACACTAAAATCCCAATACTCTCTTTCCTCCATTACAGCTGCTAATTGTGTAAGTGCCTCCAAGTAAACACGAGTAACTTCTCCCTTGTATTTTTTACTTTGCTGTCGGCAAATGACCTGAGAAGATTCTGATGCATCTTGAACCGTACGAGTACCAACAACACAAGATGGGCAATACCAATTCCCTTTAGGAATCCTGGCAAGTGGGGGATTCAAGCAATAGGTATGATACTCAGCATCGCATGTATCACACAAGAGCACACTATCATCATCTTTATCAATCCCACATACTTTGCATACTCCTTCATCCCAAGGGGCTTTAGGAATCACACTTGTGGCAGCAAGAACATCAATTATTTCCTTCTTTGTTTCTACACTTAAGCAATCCAGTTTAGCATACCCCACAAATTTCTGAACAAGGGAAACAACCTGCATCAAATGATGTATTTTAATGAGTAGAAAATAATCAAGATATAAATTATGACAAATGCGAACCTAATGTAAATGCAAGGTAAAAAACTATGCTAAAAGAAAAAGAATAACTAAACCAATAGGCCAAAATATTCACAAGCTCCACTAAGGACACTACCCTGAAATCAGTCATCCAGAGCCTTATGAGAAATGTGACTAAAACAATACCAATGAACTTGTGGTATTCTGGTCATTTTATCATATGAATCAACGCTTATGCTCGCATCGTGGACATAACTTCAAGTCCCCCAAAAAGTATTTTAAGGCAATCTCCCTCTTAATACTTAATTGGGATCGAATTGATGACTTTGATCTCCTTAAAATGGAGCAATAATAAAATGTTTTAATTACAAATACCTTCTTCAGTATTATTTTCTCCTCCTTAATTTTTCTACACAACTGCAAGTTCTTAAATTTCTCCTCCCGAAACCTAGAAGTTCTTAAATTTGATTCCCAGAAAACCCATGATTCTTTCCACCCAGCAGATTCTAGTAAGATATACAGTTATTAATTCTATATAATCATAGTATCATCTACAGAGTCTATTATGACAAAACAACTCTATAAATAGGGGGAAAGAGAGAGAGGGAGAGGGAGAGTAAAGGCAGCAAGTCACAAACCTCCTTTTCATACAACGATTCAAAATTTTGGGATAATGTCTCGGCCAATTCAACCAATTCGGTCTGATCCCCATAAGCAGTGCGAACATTATTCCATAACTGCCATGAGAAAGTAATAATTAGTATATTTTACAGTCCATGCTACAACAAGATAGACCATCAATCTCAAACAGCTTATAAGAGGTCGGGATTAAACAAAACAGTGATATAATTCGAGACAAGAACTAAAACATGCATATGCAAGCAAGCTGAATGAAATGGGATCTGGAATTCGTTCTTATTTACCAGCAATATTAAAAGGGGAAGAAAATAAAAGATGTTCTGCGGTTTCATAAGTACTTCAGAATTTCTTACAATAAAGAGTGAATACAATTATTTATCTAAGACACAAGTCTCAAATGAGCATAAGACATTACACTCTAGAAGGGATTTTGTTTTCTGAATATCCCAGCATAAGATAGAAATTGTTTTGCTGATGTAGCTAGATATAAGCTTAAATCTTAACGGCTTGGTAGATTTTATATTTATCAACAGAAAAAAAAGTTTATGTAAGGCCAAGAAACAACCCCATAATAACAAAAAAAATAAAAATTGACATCCAACCCTGACAAAAAGAAGATTAGCATCTGATAACAAATCAACTTCTTCATTAATGACATGTATCAATGCCTTCTTTGCACCATGACTAGAGTGGAAAAGATATATAGCTGACAGAATTATATCAAAAAGAGAATCTAGGCATATGCAATACTTTCATGCATCTGGAATAGTAGATATAAGGGAACTCTCAAATCTTAAATTTTTTACTACATATTATCCCAAAAAATATGACTATGCTCGTCAGTGAAAACTGAAACCTCAATAACCACAACAATGAAAAACCATATATTGAACTTTTGCGTAAATAAATGTAAGAATCCTTCCATATATTCATCAATATCCAAAACACATAGTAATTAACAATCTTTCTTACTAATAAATAATCAATCACATTTCTGAACAATAATGTTCAACACTTTTACTTAGAAACAAGTGCAATGGAAATGGGGGTATCAACATCTATGCATGAAGGACAGGAAAGTATCAAGCAGTATGCATCGAAAAACTTTGTGAGGTCAAAAGGAGAGGAAACCAGACCTCCCGAACATCCTCAAGAAAAGCTTCATGTGATCCACCATAGGCCCCAACTGCCAATCTCAAATCAATTGTCCTAAAATCCAGAGGACGAGATACCATGGCAGGAGATCCAAGAAGTCCCTCATCATCATTATCACTAGAATTCATTAGTTTTCTTCCCAGCAAGTTGCAAAAAACTTCGGCATCATCTGCAGAAGCAGCTCGACGTAATACAATACGACATTGTTTCATAATAGTGTCAGATATAGAAATAACCTTCTTCTTTTTGCTTCCCTTAACAGATTTTTGTTGCAATCCTTCACTGCTTACATCTGCTAGCACTGAAAGAACAGCTTTCTGTGTTCAATCAACAGTAAAGAATATTCAATTCAGAATCATGCTTACTACAATAAATCACTGACTCTAAAAGAATAGAACCAAGCTTGACAATTTAACATCACAAGTGCTACACAGAAGAGTATACAAGCAATTCAAAGAAATACTTTAAGGACAGGCATTAAGTGACAAAATTCAACCTTAAAAACACTATGTAATTATATTTCTTTTAGATCAATACAGATGCCATAAAATAACTGAGATATATGACAAGACATATATATAAACCAAGATATATAGTACAAAATACATTCTGCTATAAATCAATACCAATAACATTTTAAATATTTATGCTCCATCAAATTACTGTGGTTAAGAGATAACAACATGAGCAAAAGGCAGTTTAATTGAACCGGTCAAGTGGATCAAGTGCTTGCAGGTTTAACATTTCTAAGACAACAGAGCATTATAAGAAAAATAAATTCTAACACCACATCAGATTCCATATCCTCACACAAACACGCGCATCTCTAGACGTTATAAATTATAGTGGCACTAATACAACTAGGCCTTTACTTTTCCAATCTTCAGATATGGTAACTATTTTTCCATTTGTGATTTGTACTCTTCTTATCCATTTAAAGAAAGATTGCTCAAATTATTATACAAAACAAACCATCTTTCAAATACAAAATATCGTTAGATCCAGTCTATTTTAAAAGCTGAAATTACTGCATTTAGAAAAGAAATCCAAAACTGAACAATGAGTCGATGAGAGAGTGCATGACAAATTATGAAGAATAACACAGTAATTATGTTCATGATAAATCAGTCTTTTCCTTCCAAGTTTAAACCTAGAGAGATTTCATTAGAAATGAACATAAGACAAAAAGTTATTGCAAGTAGTACCTTTGTTGGTCCTGATGCATTGCCTTTATACACTTCCTTACTGATTGAATGTTCCAATCTTTTCTTCGCCCACTCTGGTGGACCTTTCTCCAATGCCTCATAAACACACTTTCTAATTCTGGTTCCCACATTTGTGGGTAGCTTTCTAACAGGTTCCAGCACCTGTGCCCACCCTGGTATTATACCATTATTCACATTATTCTTTTCACAAGCTCCAGTTGCATCAGACCCTTCATCTTCTATGGCAAGAACATCATTTTCGTTGTTCAAAGAACCAAAAATTTTTTTTGTAGCCTCTGCAAGCAACTGAAGATAATTAAGGTTAAAACATTAGCACGCATTTTTTTTCTATTTTGACAACACCATGTAAGAGTTATTGCTACAACTTGAACAAACAAAAAAAGAAAGATAGCAATTATGGATACGGATCCAAAATTAAAATGAAACAAATATGGAATGAATGAGGGAAGGGGAGGGTGGGACCCACAATCCAGAATTCTGAACAGGCAAAAGAAACTTCAGCATACAAACGTTTAATAAATTTTAAAAATATAACCTAGAGAAAAAAAAAATGCTTAATAAACATTTTACAGAAGCACAATATGGAAAGTCAATAGAACATATAATGGTTTTTGAGAAACTTAAAAACAATAAAGAAAACAGATCAGAGCATAGTAATAAGAATGATAGCATGCTGCATAAAAAAGATCTGTGCACAAAAGAAAAAGGTAACATCCATCTTTCACAACCAAAAAACATCTACATGGAGTGCTAAGAATTTTTTTTCAAAAAAAAAAAGGTGAAAGAACTGATAGATGAAAAGATAGTAACAGGTCAAATAAACCACAGTTGGTGCATCTAGCTGATACAAAGAATCTACGAATAACCAACAACATTTTGGTTCAGATTAACTGACATGTAGCCTTGCTGTCCAACTCATTTACAAAGTGAGACACACAAGAACCAAAACAGGTAAACTGTGACACAGTTCTTAGTAGCTGCAAGAAGTCAACACGAATACAAGCCAGCACAACTGACACTTAAGAAAATGAGAACGGCCAGTACACTTCAGTTCTCGTTACATAAGTTCGCAAGACTCTTGCATACAGCATAACAGTTTAAAGGACATAAACCTATCCAACTCTCTCTCTAAAAAATATCCTCGATTACTTGCACGGCTGTGGGCTCTTAGTATTAATGTGAAAATACGCAGCATAACAGAAACGGCTAAAACATCACTACACTATTCTACATTCTTTATTGATGTTTGAGATGACACTTTTTTCAATTCATTGCCTACATTGAACCATGAAGGTGGATAGTTTGGTGCCCAGTACTTAAAGAAGACGGTATAAGTATAACTCAAAATTTCTTCTGTTTGGAGAAACCAATTTCACATAAATATTTGAGAACTCAAATATCAAATAAAAAAAAAACTGAAAAATCGACAGCCTTATAGAGATTTAATAATTATATTCATCCAGATAAATTCTTGTTAGTCAACTTCTGAATCATGATTTTCTAATCCTATAACTAGTAAACTTAGCATTCCATAACAAGGGCCAAGTGACAAAAGAATGGTTGCCGCCATGCAAATTATAATTCCAAAAGTGTAGTTCAAAAATGTTTTTAACACTAACCAAAAAAATGTTAAAATGCTTTCAAATTGTTTGAATAAAAGGACCAACAAGCAAACTTACAAGTGCATCTGCTTCCATCCCAACCACTCCAGTAAGTGAACCACAGAGCACCCCACCATCACCTTGTAAGGAGCGAAACACTTTACCACTTTCACGAACAGTAATCTCCGCGGAGTCAAGGTTACCATCCATGGATAAGACAGCCAAGATGTATCGCCGAGCTAATTCTGGCCAAGTCAGTTCATTAATAGGAAGCATACTGAGCTTACATCTTTTACCAGGAATTGAGCTATCCACTTCTTTCTTCCTTCCTCGTTTTGATTTTGACTCCCCAGAATCAAAATTTGGATCAACAAGTGGAGCAACCTTGGATTGCAGCTCACTTATTAGCACTCCTAACAGTGAGCTGTGAATCTTTGTCAAAGCCGCACCAGAGCATCTGCTGTAAGTAACAGCTGCGAGTCTAGTTTGGGCTGCTTCCTTCATAGCTAGTGTGTCTATTTGTATAAATGCATGTGGATTTTCCCTAGAAACTGCCAAACGAGATTCACGGCTCGGGGATAAGATTTGTTCACCCATAGCATCATTTTTAAGTAAATTTAAGACATCAGTTCCCTGGATTTCCCTCTCAAATTTCTCAAAAAGGTTTGGGCCATCAAACCATGGATTAATAAGCTCCTCTTCAAGTTCCTCTGATGAGAAAGGCACTTTCAAACCCAAAATTTCATTGAAACGCCATAATAACTCCCACGCCTGTGTAGGTAAACAGAAAAAGTATGAGGTCTCATATCCTAGCATTTTAATTGCAGAAAAATTACAACTACAACACTTTGAAGTAGCACAAACATACCTGATGAAAGTCACCAACAAGCTCAGGAGGAAGTCTCAAGCACACTGGCTTCCCCGCAGGAGGACAACGATCATCCATCAAATGATCTTTAACCAGCCTGGGTTTTTTGGGTCTTCTGAATATACCATCTAATACTTCTTCATACTTGCCTTCTAGTCCACCTTTCCTTCTAACCATTAGATTTCCACTTCCAACCGTTAGAGATGCAGAATAATAACTTCTGTTTTTCAGAAATTCATACTGTGAACAAGCTTCAGCACCAGGAAGCTGTTCTATGATTTCTTGCACAAATTCCACATCCAATCCAAATCTATCCTGGTCCAGCCATTTTGACAGTGCATCAGCCAGAGTTTCAAGCTCACTATCACCCCGATACACAGAAGGGATGTTGAGAGAGGCCGGAGAACTGCAAAATTTGGCAAGTTGACTGACACTCACTTTGCTTTTTTCATCAGTCAAATCCAAGTTTGGTAGCTTTGTTTCTTTTTCAACATGCTTGCAGAATAACTTGATGGTGCCTTTCCGTTTACAGATTTCATAGCATGCATCAATTAATTTTTGAGTCATCATTTTCCATGCTGAAGATGAAGAACAATCTTCCACTGAAATCTCACCAATATCATCTCTCAACCCCATCTTATCAGATAAAACATTCTTAGATTTTTCATGAATGGAGCTGGCTTCAAGCTGCAAACTGTCAAATGTTTGAACATCGTGACTTTCATTTAAACCACTTCCAAGACAAGTCAAAATATCATTTTCCTTAGGTGGACAAGGATCTGAAAGGATCAGCTGGATACTGCCATCATTATCGCAATCTCTATTATAATAAGTATAACCATCACTTTCTCCATGATTTTGACTAGTAAATAGTCCAAGGTTTGACCTAAACAGGACAGTTGAACCAACCGGAACAGGAAATGCAGAACATGAACACCTTCTGACCTTGAAAACAGGTCTGGAATCACCCCCTTCTGACACTTCACACATAAAAAGAGACCCAGTGATCTTATCGTGCCAACAGGATCTATAACCTACAGGATAGATCACGTTGACATCATGATATGAAGGTCTCACATCAACTTGCCCCAAAGAGAAAATAAAGAAATCTTCAAACTGGACAGGAAGTCCATCCTGAAAATAATACGTTAACAAAAATCAGCAAGAAAAGGAAGCTTATTTAAAGAGAGAGAGAGAGAGAAGAACACTCAGCAACTAATTCACTTATACATCATCAGATTTATATGGGGAAAAATGGGAGTAAAGCCNTCAGCAACTAATTCACTTATACATCATCAGATTTATATGGGGAAAAATGGGAGTAAAGCCATGTCAGCATAAGATGAAGTTTAATAACATGTACACTTACATTGGTTTGCTGAGACCCTCTGCCACCATTTTCTTCTGACCCAGCTTCTGTAACTTTTACAGTATCACCAGATTTCCCAGCACCAATTTCCATGCTTTGAACATCGGACAAGAGCTCGTTACAGTAACCACTACCCAACGTTTCCTTATTTTCAGCAAAACCATTGGCAATTAGAAATTTAGTTGACTTCCTTTTTTTGGGCAGGTGCAACCTTTCCTGCAGGGGAGACCCCTCAGTTCTTATTTCAGTGTCCATAGAATTGTAATTAGATGTTAACCCAAGATAACAAGCAACTTCGGGTATTGAATCAAATGTCCTCCCATTTGGAGCACAGTATACAGCAGATAGTTCATAACTGTTCATGGAATGGTTTAGTTCCACGCGCCAACCTTCCTCCAATACACCATGCCTTTCAGAAATAAATTCTCTTAGAGCCTGCAATAACATTTCGCTCGGAGTCTGAGATGGAAATCTAATAGCCATATTATTACTATTCCTAAATCGTCGTAGTGGATCTACCTCCTCAAAATTTTGACCCATTGTCTGTGTATGATGCAGTATATCTTCAAAACCCAATTTGACGGTGTGTGTCGTAGTCCCAGAAGCTTTTTGAAAGCCAAACCCATTCCCGGCGTACATAAAATTTGAATTTGTCACTTGAGCACCAAGTTCATTGCCACCAAAAGAATTAT
>VEXP01000034.1:0-13004 GCA_008921755.1 Aristotelia chilensis
TATATTTTTATATTCGAATATAGCATCAGTTCATGAGAGAGATTATTTTGAGGTAGCTTGAAAGGGAGGGATTTGATATTCTAATATTTGCCTCAGGTGAGTTTTTGTTAAATATTTTTAAATCAATTAATTTATTCAGTTTCTTGATTGTTATGATCAATAGTAATTAAGATGTAGTTTAATTCTTCAATTTTGATTAGCAGGTGATTAATATTCTTTTCTTCTTCTTTATTTGGTGCAAAGTATGAGTTTTAATGAAAAAAGAAATAGTTTTGTTGTAAACAAAGATTTGATGATCATGAGTTTGATTGCTATTCATACTTTGTATATGAAAAGTTTAGAATTGGGTAGTTGGATTTCCATCTTTAGTCTTCAATTTTTTATTATGTGTGGCAATAATATCCATTGTGAAGGTATTTTTTGTGATTCTGTTGTGCAAGAAATATTAGCAGGTAGGATTAGTGGGAACAAGAATTAGGTTGATTTATTCATGTTGTAGTTTAATATTTACCATTTGGATGGAATTTTTTTTTTTATGTGGCTGGGTTTCGAACCTTAGACCTTGATATCCCCTTGCACGTACAAGGGAGGTACTGCTAGACCAATTGGTCCTTGGCATTTGGATGGAATATGATGGAAGCATATATAGACTGTAGTTAGCTCCTATGAGGAAGGTTGTTAAGGTGTAGGTGAAGTCGTGAAGGGAAGGTTGATAGATGTAGTATAGATAGTACACAATTCAAGCATTGAGGGCTATATGTGACACAATTTATGCAATTTAATCATAGAGGGATATATGGTGCCTAATTTAGGATTAGCGCCTAATCTATCCATATAAAGTGGTTATCTCGGTGTTATGCCATGGACCTCTTCATGTGTGAGGGCCTTGATATAAGTGTTGGACACCACTCGAACCTAACATCATGTTTTGCGTCCCAACACTTAAAAGAGAGCTGCATCCAATCACAAGAGACTACACAAGGTGGTTTGATTCAAGACAATAATTTAATATGCATTGTGGAGATTTGTAAAGTTGGGAAGAAGATGATTCAACAATTTGGTGCAATTTGAGCCAAGGTGGAGATTATTGGAATTATGTCTTAAATCATCTACCAGGGAACCATATCCATACTCTTGTCTCAACGTGTTGACACTCGCCCACGCTGAACCATCTGCTTTGATATCAATTTTTCTGCAACAACGGAAGCTTCAAACCATTATTTCGGTGAAATAATAGTGTGAATAAAATATCAAAAGGAAACAATCACAAACAGTACACATGTTTGCCACAAATTGCTGACTTTCCATGGCGGAACTTACTAGACTATGCCCCACCTTTGGTTTCCGTTTTTAAACTAGATATGATTGACAATACATGTTTCTTTTACTTTAAGCATCACTAGCTACAACTTGTTGAAAATTCAAAAAACAATCATTTTGAAAGTTTCTCTCTCTCACTCTCCCATGCGCGCTATATTATCTTCTATGTAGATATATATGTGTGTTGGTCTTTGTGTGTATCATTTGGAGATAGAACTCACTTTGTAACAAGAATCATGCTTTAATATTATAAAGCTTCTGTCTGTCTAGGAACCCAATCTCTTACTGAAACAAATAAAGAAAAAAAGAAGAAAAAGAAAAGGAACTCAACAATGATTAAACTTCCAACTAGATCTTTGGCAACACAGCAGAAAAATAATGAAATTTTTAATATTTCAATTGTCATTTTGTTCTTAATCTGCATGTCCTGACTCTTAACAATTGCATTGTATGTTCAGAGAGTCAGTACTTGATATTGTTAGCGAAAGAAGAATTTCCTTGTCAAGATGCTTGAATGACCTTCTTACAGTTAAGATATTTGAGATGAGCCTGGTGAAAACCATCCAGAGTAACTAGACCTCATATCATGCACTAATCATGGAGGATACCGACAGGTAAATTTCACTCTTCAGCAAATCTTGTTTAACAGTGAGAATGCCGCTTGTACATACATCAATTCATGAACCCAACCAACCCCCCCTTCTTTGGGTATTAAAGTGTATTTTTATTTGTATCCAGGCTTAATGAGAAGTCCTTCTCAAATGGAGACATGTATGTTGGTAATCTTAAGGGAATACTTCCCCATGGGAAGGGAAAATATACATGGTCGGATGGAACAGTATATGAGGGTGATTGGGAAGAAGGAAAAATGACAGGGAAAGGACAGATAGCTTGGTCATCAGGAGCAAAATATGAGGGTGATTTATCCGGGGGTTACCTTCATGGTTTTGGCACCTTTACCACCTCAGATGGGTCTGTTGAGACTGTTTACAGAGGAGCTTGGAGGATGAATATACGACATGGGCTTGGAAGAAAGGAGTATAGTAATTCAGATGTTTATGAAGGTTCGTGGAAGGAAGGAGAGCATGAAGGTAGAGGTAGGTATTCTTGGAATAGTGGAAATACATATATTGGGAATTGGAAAGGTGGGAAAATGTGTGGAAGAGGGGTAATGAAGTTTGCGAATGGTGACCTTTTTGATGGCTTATGGTCAAATGGGCTTAGAAATGGGTCTGGAATTTATAGGTTTGTGGATGGGGGATATTATTTTGGAACATGGACAAGGGGCCTAAAGGATGGAAAAGGAACTTTCTATCCTGCTGGAAGTAAACATCCATCTCTAAGGACGTGGTGTAGCTCTCTAGAATATGATGACAGTGAAAGAAGTGGGTTGCCTCACAGTTCTTCTTTAAATTCAGAGGAATGCAAGGTTCCAAGACCGAGGGTTAAGCGCAGTCTTTCTGAGAAGATTTCAATTGGTGGAATTTTAAAAAGTTCAGGTCGAATATCACACAAGACTTCATCACTAGATGAAAATCCAAGCCTCTGCAATCCCGCTAGAGAATTTTTATGCCATGACTCCTCATGCATATTGTCCCATGCCTCTGATGAAGGTCAAAACGAGGTGCAGGATAACAGCGCAGTAGTTTATGAAAGGGAATACATGCAAGGAGTTTTGATTAAAGAGAGAGTCAGAAATTGTGCAGAACTATCCCACAAAAGTAAACAGAAAAATAAATTTCATGCAAAAGAAGCAAAAAAGAAGTCGTGTGTGGACATTTTTGAAGGCCATCGGAGCTATTATTTAATGCTAAATTTGCAACTTGGTATAAGGTAAACAGATTGACACCTCAAATCCTTCCTTAACTGATGTAACAGCCCCCGCTCTCCATTTTGTGGTTGAAAGTTTCTGTTGCTTACTGAAATTGTTCCTTTCTATTGTTGTTTTTGTTTTCTTGTCATTACATGTATCTTCCTAAAGCATCCTTTACTGATCTTGATTACAATTGAATACTTAGTTATCTATATTATCTGTTTAAAGTATCCACTCTAATGCATGCATAATAATCCTTACTGGATGTGTACCCTTGGTACTAAAATCTTGAGTCTTGTATTAATGGCTGGAAACATAACAGTCATAATGAGATTTTTGGAGTATATTAGCTTTTGGTCCTCAGTGATCATTCATGTTAATCAAATTGTACGGATAAAAGGTATACTCTTCTTGGTTATATAGTTGTTAGCCATTTAAAAGGGGAAAAAAAAAAGTTTTGGTTGTCGATGGTCAAAGTGCAACAGTGCTGGTTTTGAGTCTTGAGAAAGGCCACTTTAAGCAAAAATGCTATAAGGTAGGACCGAATCCAGATCATCCCCTCCCAGGACCCCGCCTCAGCGGGGCCATAACTGGGTAATGGCCCTTAAATTGTCAATATTCAACATGCATGCATGGTTTCTGATACAGATAGGAGTTGCTAATTAGGAAAGTTCTTGTCATTCTTCTTCAATTTGTTAAATAGTTTTGAGAATATGTGATACACTTCATATAGTCTTTACTGGGTGCTAATTTATTCATCAAAATGTGTGTATATTAAACACTTTTAAGTTCTATTGATTTTTTGGATAGATTTTAGTGTTACAGTAGATATATCATCATTAGGTACAAGTTCACACTACTACCAAGCTGATCATCTTGTTTAATGAGCTGTTATATTGTTTAGCTGTAGTTTGGCTTTTGACAACAGGTTTTGTTTTGCTGTATTGTGCTTTAAATATGTAATCCTTATTTTTTTAATTCCTTCAACTCATTATTGGGCGTTGTTACACTTTATGAAATACTTGATTTGAAGTTCTCAGGTACACTGTAGGTAAGATCACTCCAGTGCCTAGGCGCGAAGTTCGAGCTTCTGATTTTGGAGATCGAGCTAGAATAAGGATGTATTTCCCCAGAAAGGGTTCCCAGTTTACACCTCCACACAATTCTATTGATTTTCATTGGAAAGACTATTGCCCTATGGTCTTCAGGTATTCATCAATCTTCTTATGCTTGCTTAAGTTATGAAAAGAAATCTGATGTTACAAGCACCTTGCATTTGAATCTTTTGGTGGAGATTTATTTGATGACTGATCTGCTTATGATCTGATTATTTCAATCCAAAATGGACTGCAAACTGTATGTTGTGGAAATCATAATATAATGTTTCTCTTCTTTTTTTCAATAAGGTTTCTCTTTTTTGTTTTTATTTTCTTCTTTCTCATTTTTAACCCATTTATGACTATACTTTAGAATGATATGCAAGACTAATGTGTTTTTATGCTTATCATATTTGCATATATCACCCTTGGGGTGCTTTAGTCTTTGTTTCAGTTGTAGTAACATCACATTTGTATGCAATGTAATTTTAATAGATTTTGTTCATTCTCACTGTTTTCAAGCTAACATCTAGTTAACTTTCTGTTTGTATGTGAGCATTATCCTTCCTCCACATGTATTATAAATGGCTTCATTTGTTTTTTTGGACTTTTTAGCTGCCTTGTTTTCTTGGTTCTGATTGATCTTTTAGTTATTAGTAATCTGGGTTACTCATGTATCCTACCTGTGTATGTGTACTAGGGTGTGGCCTGGTAGTCATTTTTTAATGCATTTAATGTTTCTTATTGGAAGGAGATTCAATAGTTTTAATGTGTGATAATTGTTAATAACATTGTGCATATCTTTGTCACCAATTTTTCAGGAATTTGAGGGAGATGTTCGGGTTAGATGCAGCAGAGTACATGATGTCCATTTGTGGTGATGATGGTCTGAGAGAACTTTCATCTCCAGGGAAAAGTGGCAGTATATTCTATCTTTCTCATGATGATAGATTTGTGATTAAGACATTAAAAAGATCCGAACTGAAGGTTTGAACCTAGAAAATCTTCCATGCTAATTTATGTCCACTAAAAGTTTTTGCTCAAACTTCCTAGCATGTTTATTATTTAATTATTTATTTATTTAAATGAACTTAGTAGTTGGTTGATATCCTTGAAGATCTGCTATTTTGTGAACCTTATGACTCTTTTATCCTCTCTTTTTTTTGCTCGTGTTTCTTTCTTTTGTCCCCTTGAATTTATATAGTACTATATAAACATGTAGATTACTTGTTAGTTGAGGTTTCAGATTAATTTTATACAATTCAAACCTACCTAGGAAATGGAGATGTCAAACAAATGGGGCTGCAAATATGCTGAGGCATTTTTTTGCAGAGTCAAATACTGTACCCACTTTTAATATGCACCCTATCACATCATGAGATGCGGCAGGCTTGAATTGGTCCATAAACACAAACCAAACCAAGTTAGCCTATGAGATTACAATTGCAACGACAGAGGATTATTTGCTTGGTTAATGACAAACAATTTATGACGAAGGGAGTGAATAAACGCATACACATTACTTATTTTATTTCGCTAAACACATAGTGTAAGCCACTGGATAATTCATATCTATAAGTTAATAGCTAATAATTATGCAAGGGACCAACTTTGTTCCATGGCTTATATTTTATTTTCTCTAATATTTGTTAATTTATAATAACTTAAGAAATTTTCTTTATATTATTGCTTATTATAATGTAATCTATATGTATTTGAATGCATAATCTTCGAAGTTCTGACATAATATGATATCACATGTACTTTTATCATCTAAATGTCACAAACTATACATTATATAGAACTGATAAATAGAAGTATTAAATTTTTCCCTTCCTACCGTAGCATCTTTATGCTAGCGCTTTGTTTAATTTTTTGTCATTTTGATGACTAATTTGATATACATGCTTTGCTTAATGGATAATTTGACAATTCTTTCCCTTTATGGAGATTTGGATCATTTGTAATTTATGATTTTTATTTTTTTTGGCAAAGAGATATTTAAGACATAAATATGAGTGAAATAAATTTTTTGCCTCATAAACAATTTTCTCTTGTAAGTAATATATTTGAATTCCTTGTTTGTAGACCTAGTTTAGGAACAGGCCATGAATATGTGTATGTAATTTTCCATTGTGTAGGTTCTACTGAAGATGCTGCCTAAATATTACAGCCATGTCGGAGAGCATGAAAACACTCTCATAACAAAATTTTTTGGGCTCCACCAGATAAAGTTAAGATGTGGAAGAAAGGTACCTGCTATCCTGTTATTTGGCTATAGTTTGGTTTCTGATATTCATGGCACTTATAACTTAATAAGTAATGTGGGTTTTATCTTTTTCTTTTGTTTTCAGGTTCGCTTTGTGGTCATGGGGAATATGTTTTGCACAGAATTACGAATTCATCTTCGTTATGATCTGAAGGGGTCAACTCAAGGAAGATATACTGATAAAGATAAAATTAATGAGAATACCACATTGAAAGATTGTGATCTAGACTATGAATTTTCTATGGACAAATTGTTGCGAGAAACCCTTTTTAAGTAAGTTCATTGTTTAGATTTTTTGTGAGGTCACTTGAGCCAATATAACCAAATGTTGCTCCCGTTTTGTTTATCAACCATGAATTATTTAATAAATCGTAAGGAAGAATACTGAGAGGTCTGCCATATTCTAACATGGCAATTGTTTGAATCACAAAAGATTCTATTATATCCTAAACAACGACATAACAGCCAAGAACAGTAAGAGGACATAATACCTACCTAAATAGATGCCCTATCACTTTTTGAGAGTGATCCCATCTGCAACATTAATTCTGAAGCAGGCTCCTAGATATACGGCTCCTTGACAATTTCTAGATATCACTTTTTGCCACATAGGTTTGCCAGCATGATAGTGCTTTGAAACTTCACCATTTATGTGTTTTTTTAAAAGCAAAGGTCAAAATAAGAGAGATAAACATTCAAAGTTCAGTGTCTTTAGTACTCAGGTTGACTGAGCAACATCAAGTTTGATGTATGTGTCTAATGCTGCAATTTATGCTAGTTACTTAGATTTTGACTACAAAAGATTACAATGAGTTAATTGTCCCATATAGATTTGCAGTGTGGTTATAAGATGGTGGAACATAAGACTTTAGCTTGAATGAAAATGAAAGAAGCATTTTTTTCTTGTTGCATGATGCTCTTTCTTCACTCATAGCCACTTCTGTTAGCTCATTGTGAAGGTTTTTATATGAGTTTTAGTACTCCTCAATATGCTGTGTTTACCTTATATATAAAATTAATTTGCTAATTATTTTTAGTATTCCTCATAGACTGTATGTCTTAAGTCTATCCATTAACCTTCTATCAGCTAATTTTTTCTTTCTTTCTCTTCTCTTTGCAGCCAAATTTCTCAGGACTGCAATTTCTTAGAATCTCAACATATTATTGATTATAGCCTTCTGTTGGGATTACATTTTAGAGCTCCTGAGCATCTGAAGGGCCTCTTAGAACCCCCTAATACAGTGCTTGATCATGAGAATTTACCTGCTGGTGATGGTAGATATCCCTTTCCCATTCATCTTTTTATATATACTTGTATTTGCTTGATCTAGACACATGATTGCTTCTGCCATCTACTGGCCATTATAAGTACTTTTCAATCTAGTGCAGAGTATGACAACATGCAACTATGCAAGGCATTGCTAGTGCTCTTAGAAACACGTGATATTTTTCCTCATTATGTATTTATGAAAAGGAAAATCTATGACAATAGATGAAAGGGAGTAAAAATCATCATGTTAATTGGCTGAAGTTTCCAGTGTTTCTGAAATAGGTTTTGTTATATCCATGTATCCGATGTACAACATATGAAACTGTGACTATGTGTTGGACCAATAGAGTAGACAGCCCGGATAAAGGCTTAATGAAGACATAAGAAATTTATTAGTTGTTTCAAAACGAAGATCGAAGACAATTGTGGCATATTGTCCCACTTGAATCATAACAGGAACATATGCTCTACAGAATTGTTTACTTAGTGTTGGATTTTTTTAGTAGTGATGATGACAAAAACTTTCTCAAAATTTAAAATAAGAAAGCTAGATCACTGTAGACAGTAGTGGGTACCTTAAAACTGCTTTACCTGTTTGTTAAGATTCACTTGCTATTGAAATTTATGAGACACTAGTCATGATTTTATGTCATTGTTTAGACATTCTGTAGTTTCCATGTGAGTTAATAGTTCAGGTGTTCAGAAAGCATCGGTCATCGTAAATTGAACATTGCATTTAACTATTTGAATTATTTATAGGAGGTGTGTGAAAAGTTGGGTGTATCAGTGGGACCTTTCACAGCCCTGATGTTTTTAATTTTGTTTGTAACAAATAAAAGTCGATGACTTCACTATAAGGTCATTGCCTCTTTAAATGTGAGATACAGCAGCTGGTCGTTGTTAGATTTGTTACAGGCACAGTATGGTATATAGGCAGTTGAGTCTCATTGTTAGCAAAGGAAGTTTCTGGCCACTTTTGCAGGTTGTGTGAGTTCATGGAAGACATTGAATAGCTAAAAGTTTTGCTTTCAAGTGATTATAGTGATGCAACCGTCAATAAAATGGAAATGGGGCACTTGTATTCGAGACTCTTGTTTTTTGCTCTGAGTTCAGACTCATAAGGTCAGTATATTGGTTAATTAGGGGTAAAGATTGTTAAATCAAGTATATGTCTTGTCAAGTGAGGTAGCAGCCAAAATATGTTGAAAATATATGTTATTCTAGAAAAAAGCTGCTTTGAATTAATCGTAGATCTTGAATGAGGTGGTGCTAGAAAAGTTACAACCAAGTTAAGCTGGTCAAATGAGAATGATAAGCTCACATGCTGAAGTGATTTCTATTTATGGATTGAACTTGTTGGGATTTGGTTCGATGTCCTCATTTTGATTGCAGTGACACAAAGTGACTCTCGCTGGAATTACCTCACCGCCTTCTTAGTCTTAGGCTTGTAAGCATAAGTTCCATTTATCTATTTTACTTTTCCTCCTCTCTTTGGGAGAAAGATCACAATTTATGTAACAGAGATGTGGTTTTGACTACTATAGGTTTGCTTAATCAGGTCAGGCTACATTTTCAGTACTAAAATCTCTTTTTTGGATCATTGATTCTTGTGCATCATTGCACATATGTCGATCATCATTGGTTTTTTCTTCTTCTACTTAGCAGTGAAGCAACACAAAAGGAAGTGAAAGATCATTAGTTATGATACCCTTCTCCGTGTGTTGCACAAACAATTGCTGTTGTATTTGCACTATTAGATGTGGATTGGATTTAAATCTTGATAGGTTTAGGAATGGTGACAACTGTAGGGAAATTATATACTTTTTATCTTGTGCCACATAATTTTTATTGGCTTTGCACTCCTGCTGCATACTTGAATATTAACTTAATTATCCAGGACTCATTTGGATCTAATATTTGGGATTTAGTTGGTAAATTGTCAAGAGTAATCTGAGGAAAATTTAAGAAAGAATTTAAGGGAGAAAAAGACTGCATAATAGCCAAAAAAAAAAATATACTCATTCTATACTAGGATAACTGGGTATTGTTGCAGATAATATGCTCTGGCCTGTGGGTGTGTTTGTGTGAATTCACATTTGCCTAATATTACTACATGTACTTGGAACTTTTCTGGTACTCTCGCACCTCAGTAGCCTACTTCATAAATTATTGGTTATCGAATAGTCTGCAGCTTATGTTCTACTTCCTCCAGTTGTATCCTCACAAGGAGAGCCCTTGATTCCTCCAAAAGGCCTACTCCTAGTAACCCATGAA
Source organism: Aristotelia chilensis (assembly GCA_008921755.1). Taxonomy (NCBI): domain Eukaryota; kingdom Viridiplantae; phylum Streptophyta; class Magnoliopsida; order Oxalidales; family Elaeocarpaceae; genus Aristotelia; species Aristotelia chilensis. The sequence continues at coordinate 10,044 of VEXP01000034.1, forward strand.
CCCAGCTTCAGCACTGGACCAGGTCCTCACATCAGAGGCAGTGCATTGCGAGCATTATCCGTAGGTGACAAGGAAGTTGATCTTTTACTGCCTGGAACTGGAAGGTAGATTCCTTTTTCTTTTTCTTTTTTTTTTCTTTTCTCATTTCTCATGCTTATAGACTGAAAATTGCTGCCTTTCTTTTGATTAAAGATTCAACCCAATAAATATAACAATCTTTAGTCTTTCTATGCATGTGTCTGATAACTGTAGTGATTTTATAATATACCAGACATACTAATCAACATTCTTTTTACTTGTTAATTATTCAGCTTATATTCAGTTGAGACGTGTCAGTGATGCAAATTACCATTCTTATAGAACTAGTTAACTTGTAAACTTATTTGAAGTTTGTGATATGCCTTGATGTGTTAGTTATCCAGAAAAGGAAAAAAAATCACTTGATGTGCTTTTGTAATCTGAATCGGTTCCTTTTGTATTAAATCTGAATAAGAACTGTTCTTCAATGGTTCAAAGGAGAACCATGAAATTTGTAAAAAACTGAACAATGTCAACCCTCTTTCTGCCATTTACTCACTACCATGCATCATCTTTGCTGACATTCTATTGTCTCCCCAGTGGCTGCACCCCGGTAGTTTTTTCGTGAATTTTAAATTCTATTCTGCCATATATGCCGGTTCTCAAATATCATAATTCTAGCTGCACTTAATTTATTGAATTTTTTGAATGGTGTGATATTTTAAGTAGAGTTACTAGTTGAGTACTTGTTTAACTCCCACCACTCCTATTTTACTCAGGTTACGAGTGCAGTTAGGAGTAAACATGCCCGCACAAGCTTTTCACAAGCTTCGGCAGGATGATGAGGTTGATACCACGGAAGTTGAACTTTTTGAGGTTTATGATGTTGTTCTCTACATGGGCATAATTGATATATTGCAAGAATACAATATGAAAAAAAGAGTTGAGCACAGGTATAAATCATTGCGATTTGATCCATTGTCAATATCTGCTGTTGAACCCAAGCTGTATGCCAAACGCTTCATCAATTTCTTGCAGAAGAAAGTTTTCCCCGACCGACCATGAAAAAGGCCTACTTCGTACTTTTTTTTTTGTTTTCCCCTGCTTCTTACCATTGTTTTATAGGTAAAGTTTTTTTTCCCCTTTCTTTACACATAATTCTTTTTTGATCATACACTGTAAATTGATATTATCACTAAATAAATGTTGCCATCTTGCTGTTTGTATAGCGCGCCATGGAATTGGTGCAATTTTTGCTTTTCTTCAAATGAGAGTACATCTGTAAGCTTACTTTTGTAATGGATGCCAACTGAGTTCTCATTGTTACATATGATTAATTGTTACTGAAATGCATTTTGATGAATGCATTTTATATTTGACAAAGAATTCTCACATTTTTAGTTGTACAGCTATTACTTCTGGAATTTCCATTATTACATTATAGTAATGTGTTCTTTGCTGCAACATAAAACCCATTTTCCCATTAAAGTTGGTAAGTAGCCAGTTGTTAGAATCTTTATAGTAGTAGTGAATCTCTATCATTTTAATTGGACTGTACCTGTTACAAAATGAGAAGCCTTAACTGTGAACAGTTGCAGCCCTCCCCATACCTAGTGGAGGTAGAATTCCAAACAGTCCCGTAGAATGATTAGTTGAATTAAGTAGCACATGTTCTTCTCTGTGATTGCTAATTAGTACCTTCTTCTTTTTTCTTCTTTTTTTAATTTTTACGTGACACAGGTGAAAGTTGAACCTGAGACCTTTGGTTTATTTCTAAAGCCTCTTACTAAGTCAACCAGACATGTATTGGCTTGGCGCTAATTAGTACTTTGGCTATTTGGTTTTAATCAGTACAAAATCCAATTCATATTGAATTTGACTCCCCATCCCTTACTTGGTTGATGTGGGACAAAGCTCATGGGAAGTTATAGTTTACAAGGTTCCATGACCTCTCTGTCGATGCAGCTTCGTGGGTCTTGTCTTTGTAATCCATTTTCCTTCTCCACTTGTTGAATTTCTTGCCTTAGAAAAAGACTCCATCCCTTACCTTAAATCACTTGCCAACAGCACTAAGCTACCAAGGCTTTCGTGAGGACAATAAGTGAAGTACTGTTTTACTGTTGTCTCAATAAAGTTTCTTTGGATATCAATAGCAAAGCGTGTAAAAACATCGTTTCTTCTTTTAAAAGGGAATGTCAAATGAATATTAAGTTTCAAGAAGACCGAAATCAAAATCCACTCCTCTATTTTTCTATGTTGACTTTGACCGGAAAACTTGGACAATATTCATCTAAAGTGAAAAATCTTTACCCTTTCGTAGAATAAAAAGATTGAATGTTGCGCTAATAATCAATTGGTTTAGTGGTACCTCTCTCACAAGTGCAAAGGAATATCGAGATCTGAATTAACTGCAAATTCTCAATTATGTGCAAACTTACCCCACAGGTTTTAGTTTTTGTTTATCTTATTTTTGCTTTACCGTCAAACTGAGGGGCAAGGAAGAGCCTATCTAATGTAAAAAATTGATCCAAAAAAGACATCATTTTGGTGCTTAAGTTACCCTTTTTTTTCTTTGATGTAGCTGGAATTTGAAACTCAAACCTTATTAATCTCTTGCACTTGCAAGGAAGATGTGCAAGAAGATGCCGCTAGACTAATTCTTGGTGCTTAAGTTACCAATACCTTGTATTTTCATCCNAATTCTTGGTGCTTAAGTTACCAATACCTTGTATTTTCATCCTTTCTATCTAATATAATTCTAACATCTACTTCCATACAAAAAATCTAACATTTACTACTATCTTCTTCTTTCTCTCTATTATTTTGTTAATTTTGCATTAATTATTATTTCAAATTTCAATACATATAGTTGAAAGCGACTTCCCAAATCCTTTATTCTTCTCATAACTATTGGATTATCTCTGAGTTTTTATTTAAAATAGA
>VEXP01000035.1:0-12969 GCA_008921755.1 Aristotelia chilensis
TTTTTTTTTCTGGACAAATGATGGAAGAAACTATTTTAAACTATGGTTTTGTGACTTTTGTCAACTATTAAGTTGCATTTGTTGGACTGCTGACTACTGTGCATTGGCCGAAATATTCAGTTCTGATGTTTGTATTACCAATTATATCTCTTAGGAGTTAGTGGGTCGTGAGATGGTTGACAGAGATATGTGAACCTTATAATATATAAGAGAGAATTCACAGTTCCAACATGTAATAATCCACATTCTCTAAGTTTCCAGGAAAAGAGCCACCAACTGATAAAGATAATTGTACATGTGAAAAATGTTCCAAAATTGCTCTGTCTCCATTGCATCTTTTTTTTTTTCTTTTCTAATGTTTGGCATACTTGAATTGGTAGTTCTTCTCACCTTAAAGATAGAATTACTAAGTTATGGTAGCGTTAAACTTTAGTATCATACAAATTAACCGTATGTCTATTGATGCAAGTTAAATTAATATACATAAGTTTGTTTTACACTTGAGGTTTGTTACTCACGACTGTCAATGCCTTAATTCTTTTCTAAACATTATCTTTCAGCTTGGCTGGAAAAGAAAGAAAATTAGCATATACAATCTTTAAAAGTTTGGTGTAATGATTTTGCTTTTTGTTAAAACATATTCATGTGTTCATTCAATATATTAGAAGCTCAAGATGAATATTAGGAGATAGTGAGATAAAAACATATAATGATACTAAAATTCTTATGTTTCCAACTGTTGACCTATAGGTAGACTTCCAGTAGCTATGAGTGCAGGTTTAAAGAATGGCTCTGAGAAGCCTGTAACATCGGAAGAGCAGCAGGCAAAGGTATCTTTTATTAGTATGTTTCTTTGGTCATAAGTACTAAGTTAAACTTGTTTTGAATTAAGAGGTTTACTCATATCAAGTTGTTTTAAATTAAGAGATTTACTACTCTGAGTGTGGGGTGAAAATGTTTTAAGCATGTCAATCTTTTGATGGTTGCAGATTAATGAAGTGAGAAGGTTGATAGGGCCATTGCCGGAAAAGTTATCCATATATTGTTCTGATGCATCAATCTTAAGATATTTAATGGCACGGAATTTGAATGTCAAGAAGGCATCTAAAATGCTGAAAGAAACCTTAAAATGGAGAGCAGAATATAAACCTGAAGAAATTCGCTGGGTACGCTACTGTTTAACTCCATTTCAGTCATCTGTAGTCTTTACGCCTGAATCCCTTAGCACAATTTCAACTTTTTAGTGGTCTGCTTGGACATGTTTTCTTTTTTCTTATTATTTCTTGAGGTTAATGTAAACTGGAATGTTGTACAATTTTGTGGTGCACTCTGAAGTACCCAGCCAGTGTCCAATTTGCACATATTTGTTGGAAAAGTTCAACTAAAACCAGACCTGGTAGAGGGTCTATACAGATCCAACTGTTAAACATTGACAGGAAGGTTGGCTTTGAGCCTGGCAGAGTTACTGTTTCAAACCTATCTATAATGAGTTCTACCAAGTTACTTAACAGGTTTGGGTGGAATTCTTTTAGCCTGGATGGGTTGTGAGCCCTGGCCAAACTTTGTTTTGTGATTGAAATTATTGGGAGATAAATTTGTAACAGTTTCATTGTTTCCATTTGTGATGTAGGAAGAGGTAGCTCATGAAGCAGAGACAGGGAAAATCTACAGATCAAGTTATGTTGATAAGCATGGAAGAACAGTTCTTGTCATGAGACCTAGTTACCAGGTTTTGTCTAACAATTCCTCCTCAAACTCTGTTGTGTGTTGTCATTTGCAAAGCTTCCATTACTTCTAGTTGTCAGTCAAAGAATATATAATCTGCCAGACACATCTGTATCTGCGGTTAAACAACTTCTAGATTGTCCAATATATAAATCCCACCTAGCCAAATAATTGAATGATATAGCAGCAGATCCTTATTGCCAAATTGGTAATGTTCCACTTGAGCCTATTGATCAAGAAAAGCTTAAAAATCATACTGTTCCTGTGACCATGGTGATTGTTTTGGCTGTTGAGATTTTGATTGTGAGTCTCATGGACCAGTAAGTTTGGATTATTGTGCACATCAACACTGATGCAATGACCAAAATATGTTTGGTGTAATGCTGATATCAGGGATATATGGTTGTATCACACCTTGGAGATTCAAAGTTTGAGAACGAGACCACATGGCATTATGTTGCTTCACCTTGTTAACTTATTCAAGTTTATTTTGACTGCAGAACTCAAAGTCAATTAAAGGACAAATAAGGTACTTGGTGTATTGCATGGAGAGTGCTATTATGAATCTGCCACCAGACCAAGAACAGATGGTCTGGCTAATTGATTTCCACGGCTTCAATTTGTCACATATTTCGGTGAAGGTGACACAAGAAACAGCCCGTATATTACAAGAACGTTATCCTGAACGCCTGGGTTTGGCAATACTGTATAACCCACCCAAGTTCTTCGAACCATTCTGGACGGTAATCCAGTTTAACCTTATATTATTATAATTTTCCATGACACCTTTAGACTTTTATCAATATGAAGTCATATATGTGAAGTTGCAATGTGCCTTTTGCAAATACACAGTTTTGTTAGCAGACTGGTGCTCCAGTTAATCTACATTTGAGTGTCTAAATTGTACTTGATTTTGACACAAACGGAATTTGGGATGCATGGCACCATGCCAAAGGTTTTGGACCAAAGTTTTATAGAGATTCAAATTGAAAGCAATTTTTCATTTTAAACAAGATATATAGTATAATAAGATTTCATTCTTGAGCCAATGTTAAAATTCGAAGTTGTCAAGATACTCAGTATTTTTCTTTCTTTGTTATTCCCCTAGTCTTTAATATCCGTACAGACCTGGCAAATATTGATGTGGAATTGGTAAGTTAGCACAACTATGAAGAAAGTGTCTTGCGAAAACTATCAGATCATTACTTTCAGTTAAACATCTTGCTTCCGACTTAAGATGTCTCTTTGATGTTTGAACATCTTGTAAAGGGCATATTTCAGTGTATCCTTTCCCGTTGGGTATATTCCAGTGTGTCATATGTTCTGTTTACTAATCACCAATGCTGGTTCATTAATGTTCTGCCATTTTTCTGTGATGGTTTTGCTCATAGCTCTATGCACTAGTTTGTTTTAATTCCAGCAGAATGTATAATTGCAGTTGGTGAAACCTTTTCTAGAACCCAAGACTCGCAATAAAGTCAAGTTTGTTTATGCTGACGATCTCAACACAAAGAAAATAATGGAGGAGATATTCGACATGGACCAGCTGGAGTCTGCATTTGGTGGAAATGATGATTCAGGTTTCACCATCAATAAATATGCAGAGAGGATGAGGGAAGATGACAAGAGGATGCCCTCTTTTTGGACAAGAGAGAATCCTTCCTTGGCAGCTCCACAACCAGCCTTGACAAATGCCACTTCTTTGGATTCTACCCACTTAGACCCTGATTCTGATGCTGCTAACAATGAGAAAACCGACAATTCCCCATCTCAAGGAATAGATTCAGAAGTCTCCCCGAATGAAAATATTTTAGTTACTGGAAGTAGCAAGAGTGGCACGGGAGAGCCACATTAGGATGAAGGAACAACAAAGCTTGAGCCTGATCTTGTTTATGGTATGGTGCCACAAATGGCACAGTTGTAGCCTTGCTGACTGTTTGACATTTGTAGTTGGACACTCGCAATTTGTATTATTAGTATTGTGGACATTCAACATTGATTTTTCCTCAATCAATTGGAGTTAAATGCAGGCATGATGCATGTGTTTCGATGTTCAATAGTCTAGTCTCTTTTGTTGTCAACAACAATTTTTCTTCCCACACAATGCTAATCTGAGCATGGAGATTAAACACGGCATTTTCACCAAACCTGGACTGAAATTGGTGGTTGAACTGGCAGGAGTGGTAATTTAGACTGGTTTTGGGAGCAACCCTGCTGACAATTATATATTTTGAAAGTTAGATTGTAAGAAATGGTTTTTAAGAAATCATGGACGTTCTTCCTTCCTAAGAAGCCTAATAAACCCAGACAGCTCCAAAACAACAGAAAAGAGCAGAACATACCCAAATAGAACTGCAGAAACAATATCTTTGATAATATCTGAATCCCCGTTCCCGCAGAGACAGCTTTCTAATACCATCTAGCACATGGTAAGATTTTGTTGGTGTTACGAACTGGAAAACCATTCAGATTAGTCCGGTTTCTTCCGTAGTGAAATGACTGACAACAGCACTTACTAGATATTATTAGATGCAAAAACCAAGTCACGTTTTTTAAAGTTCCCTCGGCATCAGATATCCCTGCACTCTCAGTAGATTCCCACTGTTGAATTCACACAAAATCGGATTTCTGTCCTTGAATCGGAAAAACCAAAGAGTATTACTTGAACAATAAACAGTTACAATATTTTCTTTGGCAGAAGAAGACTCCCTTGAATGAATTCAATAATGGCACTGCAAAAATCGAAGTCTGAAATTGGGAAGAACACTATTGTTTGCCTATCCTTCTTTCTTAATGCATAGACACCCATGAATGAATTCATTTATGGTACTACAAAAGAGAACAAAGGCCAAAATGGGGAGAATACTTTTATTTCAGTCTGTATTACAGGGTTTAAACATCACTATATCAGTAGTATATCTAATACACATACATCCACCCTGAAAGGAAACAATATTCAGGGGCTTAAAGTGACTAGGCTTGAACAACCCATACAAAAAAAAAAAGTACACAAAAGCAGTAGCCAGCTTTCTGATCTACTGGTAGAGAACTGTACCAACACATTTCACATAACTAGAGTAACACAACTGCATTTTCTTTCTTTGTAATCTAATTTTAACACCAACAGGATTGAATATTGTGATGCAATAGGAGGTAAGCCCCTGAAAAAAAAATTATGTGTAAGTTTATTTTAGGAGTTGGAAGCAGTAGAAGAAAACCAGTCACTGAGGTCAAAGCTTGTAACCAGAGTTTATGTTACCTATTCATGCAAGACATGCTAATGCAACATCTCATCTAACTTTTGCCTATATTGAGCCAAACTCTGCAACAAAAGTCAAGTAGCAGAAGTGTTAGTTTCATACTTATGACTGATAATTCTAGGTTGTAAACTCAAACAAACAGAAAAAATGTAGATAGCAGTACGTTCCGCATTTCCTCTATTCTATTTTGAGAATGAGACATAATTTCATGGTCATGACAGAGCACTATGCCAGATTATAATATCTAAATGGCCTTTCACTATCCCTGAAAAAGATACCTAAGCCGGCAAACTTTCAGCAGAAAAACTCCTTTTGTATCAATGAAGTCATTTCCAGACAATTATGTTTCAGTTGGTCATTCCATTGAACAAATAGAGCTTGATTTTAAAGTCAACATGATGACTTGTTCTTAACAAAACTTTTCTAAAATGATGTTCTAATTTAGTTCATTAAAGGGAAAGAAATTAATATCACTTCAAGAAACATAAACATTACAGGTTCCCAAAAATAGGTCTTGAAATGAAGGCACAAATGATAGTTCTAAAAGGAAAAAGAAAAGATAGAAGCATTAATGACTTGCAAGGTATGATCAGTGCTAACAGTTTAAAACTCTTCCAATAACAGTAAACCACTTTAAAATTTAAACCAAGAATGGTGGAAGAACTCAATGCATATATAAGTCAGAAACACTTTTCCTCACACACAGTCCCACGGTTTTGTTTAATTACCGAAGGAAACCGGGAAAAAGATCTGAATGTTCCTCTTTCTTCTCAACTAATGGACCATGAGGGCATCAGCAAAGAACACATTTATTTATGTATTTATTTTTTTTAAAAAAATTCAAGTACTTTAATACCATTGAAGTCCACCACTTATATCATGATTGGAGTATATAAACAATTAAATTTATATGGAGAAAATGGAAGTATCTAAGTCCAGGACAATTCAAGAATAACAATGGGCTGAAGTTGCATACCCTAGTATAAGCATAGACTCCAGCCTCAGTTGGTCCTGCAGGGCTTCCTCTCCTGATGAACTTTCCGTCTTTGAATATGTAAAGCATAGGTATTCCAGTTGACAGTTCTAAACTGATAACCTGTCAAACAAACCATAAAAAAATTAATGAATTTAGTTTGCTTTATACAAACAATATAGTGCCACAGAAATGGTCAACATGCCACTAATAAAAAGAATAATCGATCACCTCCTGGGAAGTTAATTTATCAAGATACATAATGATGGACCTCAATGAATTCCCATGGGCAGCAATCATTACATTCTTTCCAGATAGAAGTTGGGGTTCAATCTGCAGTACAATGATTCTGCAGTCAGATACTAATCAATGATGTACGATCACTTGAATCTTCAAGAACTATTGAAGACCCTTAACAGATTGATAGAGGATGTTTAACATCATATCAATCACAAAGAAATGAAGAGAAATAGAAATAGGAGGGCACCGTCGTACATACATTCTCATTAAAATATGCAACAGCTCTTTCTGCACACATTTCCAAACTCTCGCCATTCGGTGGAGGTATGTCATAACTCCGACGCCACTCATGAACTTGCTCCTTCCCATATCTATCTGCCGTTTCCTGCTTATTAAGACCCTGTAACTCCCCATACCTAAGGAAAAGAGCAGTTCATAAGTTGTAAGTGAAAATAAAGTGGGAATAATAGGCAAGAAGGACAAATAGAAAAGCAAATACAGAATAATTACATTCTTTCATTCAATTGCCAAGCTGCTACAACTGGGATGGATTGCTTTTTGGTCTCTTCGCTGAAAATTTGACTCCATACCCTTGCCTGTTCACTTTCATTATGTAAAATGATTGGCACCTGCCAACAGTTTGATAGTTAATAGTCTAGTAGTGTAAGAATAAATTGGACACAGATATTCTGTGTCATCAAAACTAACAGATGTTTTACAAATTATTTTGGTATAAAAAGGTTTCAAATCAATTTGACTGCCCAACAATTGTGCTGATGACCAATTATGAGGTAGCAATTCAATTATAAGTAGGCATCAAGAGAAAATATCACTAGCTTCAAAATTTCAATATTCTAATAACGCAATTTGTTGTCTTCTAACACCTACAAAGAAGTCTCCCTCCCTTAATTACCTTTCTGCGACGGTGTTGAGTCATGGCAAGCATTGCAGTCATCTGTGCACGAATCAGTGCTGATGTATATATCATGTCGACAGGTATGTTGCTGATTCTCTTACCAGCTTCAATTGCCTCTTCCACACCCTTCTTCGTTAACGGCACATCAACACAACCTGTGAATAGGTTCTTTTCATTCCATAAAGATTCACCATGCCGAATCAGTATCAAAGCTGCTTCATCTGGAATAAATTAAGAAACAACAATTAGAAGATTCCTACAAAAAGAATGACTCCAGTTTCCAAGTAATGAGTTAAACAAGATAAATTGATCCAACAAAGAAACAATGAGTTATTTTTGGCAAAATAGGATATATGTTGCTGCCAAAATAGTGGCAACAAAGTTGGGTTGAGTTATTTTTTTGATGGAAAACAAACAATCTGTATGCAATTATGCATTTTTCTACTATTGCACTAACTTTGATTAGAATGAAATTCGCTTACTTGATTTCTTCTTGGAGTCACTAGTGCTGTTCTTCGAGGGCGATAAAACATGATCAAATACAGAAGTCTGAGAAGTTGAGGCTTGAATCACAACAAAATTTCTCTGGTTGGTGCTATAACTGCCTCTTTTTGACTGTCCAATATCAACCTTGAAACCTTTCGAAACCAATCTAGCTGAAGCATTTCCAAACTCATGATGATATCCAGAATTGTTGAGATGTCTATGGGACTGAAGAGCTCCAACAGTTTGGTTAAACACAGCAGTGGCCATTCTGAAAATTCAAGATACCCCAAACAATGAAGTAAAGACCCAATTTTCACAAATGGGTTCACTCTATATTTCACAACAAATTAGGATATAAACTTAGCACAACATATTTCAGTGGTTATTAATTAAAATATAAAGAGAAAAGCATCATATCACATCACATAACAGATCAATATTAGCTTATGCCTTTATCATGGTCAAAATTAAAAAGGGAATAAAGTGCACCAACATTAAATTATGCATTAAATTTAAGAAGAACCTTCAAAGTTCCAAAAAATATACAGAGGCAACAAAGCTCAGGAAACATGTATACTCTTTCAGGATCATAAACCAAATGGGATCCAATATAACAATTAACAAACACCAATAAAGGAATTTGTATTTGGAAAATAAATAAAAATGGAAAGGTTTACCCGCCACAAAAAAATCAGTTATAACTTATAACTAACCAAATTATTATTATTTTTGGATAAGTATAACTAACCAAATTAACTACTTAATAATTGTCTATCCAAGAAACAAATTTTCATAGGAGAGAAAAATAAAAATAAAAGAAAGAATAGATCTAATTAAATCAAAGGTTTTATGACCACATCAAAATATGACCAATTGTAACTTTTTCATGATTGGCATTAAAGTTAGAGCAAATATGAATCTACAAAAACAAAACATAAACCAATACAAAATGTACCGTAATCAAACAAAGAAGCAAAGAAGACAAGAACCCAGAAACCAAAATGCCAAGAAGAAACAAATTGATGATGATAAAGAATAATGGGGTTGCCAAATATTACCTTCTTATATAGGCTTAGGCACCACCAAGCGGAGAAACCGAGGCAAAGAGAAAGAAAGAATATGAGGAGAGTTTATTACAAGAAAAGTTGACGGAGAAGAAGATGGAGGTTATACACAAAGTTACATGTACATTTCTTAACAACAGAGACACGGAGGGAAAGTGAGTTACATTTATATAAAAAAACCTTTACATTATAGTCATAGTCATGTAATATATTTTGAAAATATCGTTGTTGTTAGTTGTTTTTTTCGTCTTTTAAGATGCTCATGACATTGACATGTATAGGAACATTTCCTCCCAGTTGGCATCACCTTATTACAACAGACACAAATTTGTGGGCCTTGCATGGATTTTATCATTTTTTTTTGCACTTTTTGTAGCTTTTCTATAGTATTTATTTACTTACGTTTGACATTCTTTACAAATTGAGGAATTTCTTTTATCAATTTGATTATGGAAATGAAACGTAAATTGGCTTTTTTTGTTAAGTGTCTTTTGTAAATTTCAAGAGTCATTTTGTCTTTTGATCACTCACCAGATTTTTTTTTCTCTCTAAAAAAACACACAATGAAGGGAAATGAACCATATTTTTTTTGTGGTGTACCTTTTCTCTTGCATCCTCCTTAAATTCAACTCCAAGAGTTGGTTACTTGGTTGTCTTAAAAATTAAATTTCAATCTTCCACATTGGAATAATCGACTAGTATTAATTAGCTCATCCTACTAACATGCTTTTTATATATAACTCATTAGTCCTTGCAAGGAAAGCGATAGAGATAGTTGGCTGCAGGGATAAATGTAGTGTAAACCATTCAAGACTCCACAATATGTGTAATTTGGAGTGTTGAATGGTGGTAGAAGTTATTCTGGTTTCTTTAAAATGTTAATACGAAGGGTAAGGATGATATTTTAAATGCAAAGTGCCATTTAATCACATGCCTTGACCATTTGAGACAGTGCTTGAATAGTGAACAATTAAAACTAGCCTTGTAACCCACCTATAATTGAGGTTTTTTCACACTAGTTTATAGTTGTAATGTATGTTTATTGTCAAATTCAACATATGTCCACATTATGTCCACACAATCATAATTATAAATCACAAATAAAATACCTCACAATATGATTGGAGAAATTTTCAAAACCCTCCTTTTTTTTAATATTTTTTTCCTTTTTAACCCCTTCGTGAAGTTATAGGGACCAACCCCTACTAAATGGCTACCAACACAAATTAAAATATGGAACAACACCAAACAAAGCAACCCTTCAAAGTCTTCAATTAACACCACCTAACTCCACCTCCTCCTTTGTGGGGTTTGATATATAACACGTGCTTATGTCACAATAGTATTAAGAGTTTAGACCATAGCATATACACACCCACTTATCCCACCTAACTCCTCCTCTTCAAAAATTGAGAGATCTTGACTAGGAAATTTTATAAAGCCCTTGCACCCTGATCTCACATGGCAAAAACTTTAAAGTTGGTTAATCATTGTGTTGGTGTCTTAAAAAGAATATACTCGCATTGTTCTTCTCTACATTGGAGAGACGTATGGGTTGGCACTTGAAAGCACAAATTTGGTGTGACCTGAGTTAGCAGACTCCACTTGACCTTCCCATATTTTTCCTCTGCATAATTATTATATTGTTTTTAAGCCCACACATACAATTTTTTTGTAGGCTGTAAAGTAGTATTACAGGTCAACTTGTGCGCACTGTACTAAGTTAATTTTTTCAGACAGGTCAAAAGCAGCTTATCCACACTTAGTCTAGGGCCGGTAACCACTTGAGCTATTCCTTGGGGTTAAGCCCACACATATATGATTAAGTTAGTAAAAAGTTTTAAAAATAAACCAGAGGTCCTAGATTCGACTTTTATATGAATTATTTTACATGAGGTTTGTGGACCATCTCATGTAAAGTTAATAAAAAAAAATCAGATTGATTTTGGAAATAAAATAACTACAATAGATAACATAAACATCTGTTTCTTTCAAGAAATTGAGTGAACCAATACCATGAAATGAAGTATTTCCTTTCATTTTTCTACACCTGTGTAGTGTTCCTAATATATGTCTTGCCGTACTGGGATCTTCACTGATTTATGATTATCAAAAAAATTATGTTGATTTATTAAATTTTAGATGTTGAAGTTATGAATATCTTGCAACATGGCAACACAAGTCCTTACAAACCGTTGTGAGTCATTAAATGGATTCTTTGATTACATATCCATAACTTTTTATCTTTTGTTCCATTCTACAAATTGCAACTTTTGTGTCTGTTGAATATTGCTAATTTGTTGATAGATATTACTTTGGAAAGCCCAGAATTGCCTTCCCGCGAGTCCATAACTATCATGAAAATGAATCCGGAGCTTATCATGTTGGCCTTAAATTGATTTTCTCGAGTCCTAAATGAATCGCAAGCCCATAAACCCTTTCCTTTTACTCTAGGCCCAGTCACATTCAGTTTGATTGAGGATTTTCCACTGGATCTATCATCTATCACTCCAGTTCTTTCACAATTCTGAAAATGATAAATTTTAGTACTGAATTTTGGTATGTAATGTCCCAAATCCATTTGGTTAGAGGATTTGAGATGAGAATTCAAAGTATGATTTGGATTGGAGATTCATAAATTCAATCTATAGATTATAGATCTAACCAAATTCTAATATTTGATATTTATTAACCAGAAAAAAAAGAAGTGCATACATCTAAACCTGACTAAATAGTCTTTAAACACAGCTTATATATTAAATTCAGATATTAATTGGACTTCAATTTTGAAAGAAGACATTGATTCTTTAAATACCAAATTTCCTGGTTGTCAAAAGTTTGCCACACTGGACGTACACCACCATTACTAACATGAAAAACAAAAGAAGCCAATGCCAAATGATAAAAACAGAACCAAACTAAGTGAAAGATTAATCGATCAGTCTAGAAGCATTCGGCCCACAGGACATGTGGGACACGTTTTGAACCAGGGAGTGATGCAATCTATGTGAAAGAAATGCGAGCAATAAAGGGAAGCGACTTCACTGCAGCTTGGCAACTCTTCCAAACAGATGGCACATTGGTCTCCACTAAACAGCAGCACCTCATCCATTGCCGTAATTCCACCATATAATTGTTTTAGCTTATACTCGATGTATGATGAGTTTGTGGCAGGTACCATATCATGCGCGTTAACAGGCGTTGATTCCCACCAGCCAATAGCCCCATTCAAATCAATAAATTGGTGGCATTTCACAATTTCACAGTCAATTACAATCGGTACCATTCTATGGCCAGCTTTCTCGTAGATGTTCACCCCATTCAATATATACATGTCAAACCATCCCCGCGATGAGAAAGAAACCGGCCTTGGGAGTCCTTGTGTAGTTGTAGTATGTTATAAATAACATCAGACATCAATTCATGTGTGTCCTGGTGAGATAGAAAGACGTCAGAATCCACATCTAATAACTTCTCTGACATCTTGATGGTTAAACGATGGTCTGGATGGTCAGGATGTTGAACAATGTGGTGAACACGAAATAACATAATACAGGCCTCGGACAAATTAGATTGGTGCTGCTTCACCATGGGCAATATAATATCTTCCTGCTGCCCCAATTTGACTCCATAGTTGGCCATCTTTCAACCAAGAAATTTTATTAATGCACTCTCTAATGAGTTGTTGATACAACACTTGCTTATATAAAGCTAAAATTAAAAATCCTAATAAGAAATGGAAAAAACTTACTAATCCAACAAGTAAAGGAAATCCTAATAACTGGACCTAAACAAAACCAAATATAAATACGATTAAGTGCACTCCTAACTAAACACTTAAAAGACTTGAATTAAAAATATTACAGATCTACCCCAGGTTGTGCATATACACCTTCACCGAAGTGTTTTACATAAAATCATTGAAAAAACCCTTCTTTTTATCCATGGATTTAACTAAAATATATGAAGATATATATGTTTTTTTTAACTTCATTCAAGCACTTCCAATCAGTTTATGAGAATGGTTTCTTAAGATTGCATCAATTTTTTTACAAAAAAACCTTTTCAATGTGGCTCATAATTATAGAACCTTTTCATCAGATCTGAAGTCGAAAAAGAATAAAAAAGAGTATGCGAGCGTGTATGTAAAGAGAATGAGAGTGGATACGAGGAGAAGACCTTGGAAATATAAGCTATCTCTGTTGTGAATTAACTGACTTGTTTGCGGCCGGATAATGTAATTTTAGTATTTTTACCCACCACCCTCCTGTACAATTTAATAAAAGATTATAAATAATATATCTC
>VEXP01000036.1:0-12954 GCA_008921755.1 Aristotelia chilensis
TTATGATACATTTTTTTTTTTTTTTGAGAGGCTAGTCATTTTGGAATCAGTGTTATAACTCCAAATTTAAATTGCAAGCCTTAGGGACTGACATGTTTTGGTGAAATGAACAGGAGGATGAAGAAGAAGAAGAAGAAAAGGCAGTGATAGGATTTTGGAGTGCATTTAGCTGGTTGGTTGGCATGACAGCTATCATAGCTTTGTTATCAGAATATGTTGTGGGCACCATTGAGGTAAATAAATAAATAAATCTTCTAATTTACCAATAAAGCCAACTTTTATATACTATAAGCATATGTGAATGGTTTTGGTTGATAAATTACATTGTGTGTCAATTAGGCTGCATCAGATTCTTGGGGCATTTCTGTTAGCTTTATTAGCATAATTTTGCTACCAATCGTGGGAAATGCGGCAGAACATGCTGGATCAATCATATTTGCTTTCAAGAACAAATTGGTATGATATAAATCAACAAATTTTTACCAATCAATTTTACCTTTAACTTCTAGTTGAGTTGATTGATTTTACTTTATAATACTTTGGGGTTTTATATATGTAGGATATATCTTTGGGTGTTGCTCTAGGGTCAGCCACTCAAATTTCTATGTTTGTGGTAAGACTCAAGAAACCCAATAAAAATATATAGAATATATATCTTCACCTAATTTTTATTTGATAAAAAATTTAATTTTCTATTAATTTCAGGTTCCTTTATGCGTCATTCTGGGCTGGATAATGCATATCAGAATGGATCTTGATTTCAGTCTCCTTGAAACTGGTTCTCTTGCTTTCACAATAATTATCACAGCCTTCACTTTACAGGTTTTTATCATCTAATCTACTTTCCTTTTAGTGACATAGTAATATGTTATGCTAACTATATTCATAAGGCTTGTATGAATATTTATATTCTGTAATTTTCAGGATGGAACTTCACATTACATGAAAGGAATGGTTCTGTTCCTGTGCTACATTGTAATTGCTGCATGCTTTTTTGTTCATAAAATTCCACTGAGTGAGTACTTATTCAAAATCCCAAGCTATATATTGAAGTAAAAATAAACAAACAAATAAATAAAGATTTCTAATTATGTCAATACTAAAGTCTTCTCTAATTATTTACTTGTTAGATGAAATGAATGTCAATGTGGGAGTTGAATCATCCTCTAGAGCTTTGGCTGCTTAGCTGGCTTCGTGTTTGGGGTTCGTCCCCCAAATTAAGGAGAGTGTATGCATCAATCAATTATGTCATCTTCCATTTGTGAAGCACTTGAAAAGTTTTCATTCGCGTTTCGGTACTTGAGGATCCTCTAGCAAATTGAGAGCTAGCAAATGCAAAGTTGAGGCTGTTTGTTTTAAGTTAATGGGGAGCTTTGGAACTTTGGAGAACAAAACTTTTCTCTGAAATGTTTGTGAATAGCTCTGTTTCCATGTTCTTGTAATAAGGAAGTCTCTCATTTTAGTTCATAGTAGTAGTGGCAAAGGGCATGTATTTTAATTTTAAGTCATTTTGTTGCTGAAGCAGAGAAGATTGCCATTACTTCTGGTGATGTAATAAATTAATGAATAAAATTACTCTGGATATGAGAGTCTATCCTACCTTAAAATAAAAATTGTAAATTGTAAGAGCTTTCTTATACTTCACTGTTTTCTTTGGGGTTTTATATATAGTATTATTTTTGGCCTATTTGTCGTACCCCAAGTTGTATTATAAATAACACTAGTTCTTGGTGGTCAATGCAATAAAGGACTACTTTGGTTCATGCATCCTACTTTGGTTCTTGTTATCTGTATGTGTTTCAACTATGCTGATTCCCCAAACACATGCATGACTGTGTGGCTGAATTGTCACCATTCAATTGTTTATGTGAATTCAAACTACAAAGATGACTGTAGTTTATCACAATTAATTCACATTACCAACAACTTGGAGTAATATATGTACATTTTTATCCACCATTCCAGCTTGTTGTAAACTCCATTAAACATATTATGAAGTTGTAGAGCAGCATCTAATTTTTTTTTCTCTTTCTGTTCTTCAAGATTTGAAAGGGTTGATTTGAACTTGCATGTGTGTGTGTTTGTGATGTACATACTGGTCTGATTTTGCATTCTCAAATGGCAATGTCTAAATGTTTCATATATGTCTTTGTCTTGTCCTAACTTCCAATGCTTTGGGAGTTGAGAGAGATGGAAGCTTTTCATGTGAAATTTAAAATTTGGTTCGTTGAATTAACCGTTAAGCTGTACCTATCAGTTAAGTTGTACCTATCAATTAGAAGTGGTCCTGTAACCTGAATATGTAGGGGACTCCAATATAATACTGGCAATGTTTGAACATTGATGGACAAACTTGGATATTATATTAAGCCACTTAATATTTTAAACAATGTTGTTACCGCATTGCCAGCAGAGTAGCGGCCAGAGTCACAACCTGCCAGTAGGTTAGCCACTCAATAAGCTTTGACGCTGGAACAGATTACAAATCACCAAGGTGTTTTACTTAATTTTAATCATAAAGTACATTTTCAACATCTACAGGATGTCATTTTAATATGGATGTTGCTTATCTTGATTACAACTAGCAGCATATTATAATTGAATTATTAACTTTACGAGGGCAAGCTTGAAACTAACCCACAAATCCTCCCTCAAAAGAGGACAAATTGTTGACTGGAATTCGGATTTGGACTCTTCTACAAGACTGTTAAAAGGTCAGATTAACACACAAAGCTACATTATACATAAGGTCCTTACTATTAGATGGTTCAAGATTCTAAACCAAGCCAAAGTTTCCAAGTTTGTGCTAATGGCAGCTAAAGAATCCATTGGAAAAACTGAAGCTGCAACTAATCATGTTGCAATCATCTTTGGGGTTACAGGGCTTGTAGGGAGGGAGCTGGCTAAAAAGCTAATCAAAAAATCCAAATGGAAGGTTTATGGTGTAGCTCGGGAGCCTGAGATTATATCCATCCAAAGCTCTAACTACCATTTCATCTCATGTAATCTGTTAAATCCTCTTGAAAGTCAACAGAAGCTCTCCTTGTTAAAGGATGTGACTCATATGTTTTGGGTCACCTGGGCAAGCCAATTTCCACTGGATGGCCAAGACTGTTGTGAGCAGAATAAGGCCATGATGTCCAATGCCTTGAATGCTATCCTCCCCACAGCCAAGGCATTGAAACATGTTTCACTGCAGACGGGGATGAAGCATTATGTATCGTTACAAGGCCCTTTCAATGAGAAAGAAGTTCGTTATTATGATGAGGACTGCCCGAGGGTAAGTGCAGGCTTTAACTTTTATTATGTCCTAGAGGACTTGCTCAAGGAGAGACTTTCTGGTAAGGTATGTTGGTCTGTGCATAGGCCTGGCTTGTTAACAGGTAGTTCACATAGGACTTTGTATAACTTCATGGGTACTTTATGTGTTTATGGAGCTATTTGTAAGCATTTAGATCTTCCTTTTGTGTTTGGAGGGACAAGGGAGTGTTGGCAAGAGGTCTGCATTGATGGCTCTGATGCTCGGCTAGTAGCCGAGCAGCACATTTGGGCGGCCACCAATGATGAAATATCTTCCACTGATGGCCAAGCATTCAATGCAATCAATGGCCCAAGTTTTACATGGAAAGAAATCTGGCCAACTCTTGCAAAAAAGTTTGAAGTAGAAGTGCCTGAAGAGATGTTTTTGGAGGACTTTTGGTTTACAAAAGCCATGAGTGATAAGAAAAAAGTATGGGAAGAAATTGTAGTGAAGGAAGGACTAATTCAAACAGAAATGAAAGATTTGGCTAATTGGGCATTCTTGGATAACTTGTTTCGTTGCCCAGTGAAAATGCTGGGGATACGGAACAAAACTGATAGACTCGGATTTAAGATGAGATACAAGACTTTGGATTCAATCTTGTATTGGATTGCTTTCATGAGAGATGAAAAGTTCATTCCTTAGAGCTTGCTTTGACTTCACTTGAACTGATCTGTAGAGAAGAGAATGTGGTGCACCACAAACTGGCTCTCACAGAAAATAAAAACTAGTGGGAGGTTCTCCTTTACATGTGCTGTTTGAGTGCTCTTTGTTGTTGCTTTTCTTACAGATGGGATTTGCTAATTAAATAATGTAGATGCCTTCTTCTATACATTAATGTCTCCCCTTTTTACTCATCTTGTCTTGGAGGGGGTAGTCAAAACTGTGCCTTTGTTCCATGTTTCAACCTATGGTACAAGTAGGGGGTGCTGCACTGGCTCCTCTATGTTATGAATACATCTATTATATTGGCCATGCATTTTGGTTTTGGGTTATTTATTATATCTCCCCCTTTTAGCTGCATTTATACTTGCTGCCCACATTTTATATTTTTCTTTAGCTGTATTTCTTTTGTGCTTCACTGGGTTTGAACAAAGCTCAGAGAAGAAATCTGGAGGTGTATTTATTATTCTGACCGTCATTGTCTCATTTTTCCTTCTGGTTTTGCGAAGAGGACGGAGGAAGGTAAAAGAGGTCAGGCCCATCCTTGCCCAGGCCTTCACTATTTTCAAATAATTTCTAACGTTAATGATTCATACACACATTTTGTTCACACACAGTGATATGTTCAATCTCCATCACAAGATGCATTTGTGATGCATTTATGCCAGAGGCGATATGTAGTCTAAGATTGAATCACATCATTCATGTATGCACGTGTGTACATAAAATATGTGCATGTATCATTACTCAATTTCTGTGCACATGAACAACAATCAGGATAGCATATTCAAGGGTGAGGATGAACAATATTGGGTCAATGATCAAAAAAAGAAGAAAACAAAAACAATAATAGGTTAACAACACCAAAAGAAAGAGGATTATAAGAAAAGTATAGTTAAAATGATTATTCACTGTATACAATTCTTAAAATTGTCAATAATCCAACTTCTCATACACTCAAAAGATGGGTTGCATTCACCACCTATTGGAGGTGTTACATTAATATCGCTAAAGTGCATTTGAGTTATCTTTCTCCTTGCACTGCATTAACTCTCAAATTCTATGTAATGAAAAATATTGCTATTCAGTGAATCACAATATAAATGAACATGCAGTTCAAAAGGAGGAAAAATGTCTGCAAGTTGAAAGCAAGCGACAAAATTTGTATTACTTTAATGATGGGCTTATGCCAAAGAAAATCACCCTGTTAGAGGTCTTCCCTCGTCCTTATGTTATTGATCCAGACATCAAGATTTCTTATGTAGGACCATCTTTTGCTATGTTGATACAGTGCTTCTGCAATCTGTAAATTTAACGCTCATCTTCTCTGGAAGTTGAGGACTTTTACTGAGACAGCAAATGCACCAAAGAAGAGGAGACTAAAGCCAATAAGCACTACTGCTGAAACTCCAATCATGCCAGGACCATAGCCAAGTTCAGCTTCCAAATACTCTTTCACGGTACCTTCAAACCCCATTCCTACTATCTTGGTTTCCACATCACCAAGCTGAGACGTGATAATACCCCGCAGGGTCCATGCAACAGGGCTGATGTAGTAAAACCAGATCCACCATACAGGAATACTCTGAAATGATACAAATAGAAAAGCCACAAGGTTGCAAGTTCTTAGAAATAGAGGTTCCGAAATTATTCAATGAGCATTAAGCTAGGTCTGGCACATGGTCTCAAAAACAGCAGCTATCAGTTACAACATTTTTTTATCATTTAATGATGCATCCCCCTTTCTCTCAGGTAAATATCCGGTTTACCCATGTTATTATAGTTTGAGCTATACTATATCATTGCTATTCAGGAAGAAAGAAAATAGTATATTGACTTATGTTGTCAGCACCAATAAAAGGAGAAGTGACTGTCTTTGTTCATAGTAGTGCAAACAAATTTATTCAATTGATATATTGTGTTTTACCAAATTAATTTCTAAGTGTTACATATATCTCTCCAGTGGTGTATGCTTAAATGTTCTCCCTATCAATGTGAGTGTGAATAGTCAACATCTCAAATGAGATTCAATTTTTATTTATTTAACAGCTTCAGCCATATATGGCCAGTATTTTGACCCATTGAACAGTCACTAAAATTGCTAGTCTGAATATGCTGCTTGAGCAATTCTCATAATATCTAAAAAAATCTATGTTACAGTAATCAATATTGTTAGAAACATCAAGAAGACGCAGCTTGTTTATGATTTGATTAGTCCAGTCATTTGGCCAAAACAGAAAAAAAAAGTCCAGTCAGATGGCATTAATTGGTTTGCATGAAGTAAAATATATTACTTACTGGTTTTGTAACAAGAAAACCTGAGAGGAGATTCCATAAAGAGTAAAATGCAGAAGATATGACAGCTGCCAGATGTTGAGAAGGTGTGAGACCAACAGCCATCATGCCATAAAAGGTAAAGTAGGTGAAAGTGAGGAACATGAACACGAGATAGAGGAAAAACTTTCCTGCAATATAAGAGGTATATCCAAGTAAATTTCATTTGCACAAATTTTGTCCGCATAGCACATCAGCAAGCATATAAATAACCAAATGTATTTTGTACTTTTTATCTCCTTTCTTTCAACTTTCTCACCTTTTTCATAATTTTTCACAACCAAATTAAACACCATCATTTGGTATAGTCAGAAATTTCATGCATGAAATGTGTGTGCTCCAAAGCTAAACTCAACAGGAGACAGCAGGTATAATAACCGAGAATGTATTAAATTAGGAAAATCAATGAAAAGTGCTGTAATGTTGAAAACCTAAGCCCACATGGCTGGCCTCAGACAAGAAATGTTGTGCACTTAATAGCAATGGTTTTATGTGCTATGTTTTGTGGCTTTTGTCTACAACTAATCTTAAATAACTCAAGAGATAGAATCATAGAACTGATCATGACAGTTTAAAGCAATGCAGAGTCATAAACAATAACACATAAAATGGTGAGCTAGTTACATTCATAATGTAAATGACTAACTCTAATAATATACCTTACAAACTTTATTCAAGATTTAAGAAAAAATTAATTCCTTAATAAAAACACCGATCTTCATTCCAATCCCATGAAATATGGAGGAAATAATATTCAATTCCTTGCCCTAAAGAAATCAACTTTTACCAAATTGTCAATTTATACTCTTCCCAAAAAAACACATAGCCCCCTTCCCTCTTGTGCACATACAACTGATTTTCATTATCTTATCAATTAAATATCTGATCACATTTTTATGTGCTTCATGTATAAATTTCTTTGAGAAACCTTCAATATCTCAAGACCATATCATATAATATTACATATTAAGTCCAATGAAAGAGGCTGGAAATTCTATGAGATGATTTTTCCCCCTTCCATTTCTTTAAGAAATATCGCAAGGCTCATTCTTATATGATTCTCTTGAATCAAGTTTTATGGACATCATATTGACTAGCTTGAGCGCTAAGAAACAACTCCTAATAAACTTTAACCAAGTTCAACAAAAAAGAAAGACAATGTTGAAAAAGCTGCTTATATTATTTATGATGATTTTCCCTAAATTTTCCACTTTAAATTTTTTAAAAAGGTTACTTTACCTCTAATTCAACTTAAAAAAGATATACATATATATACATAAGAAGATCAATGAAAATATCACAATTAATGAAAAGAAGAAGTCATTAAATTTAAATAAAATGAATGGGAAACTTGGAATCTTACTAATTGTCCTTTCAAAGTTAATCATGAAATATGTTATGATGCCATAAAGAATTGTTTGCATAGCAATGTATGGGAGCTCCACGAGACCCTGTTGACAAGACAATTGAGATATTCATCACCTATTCTTTCCACAAGAGCTATAAATAGCCAAATTTCCTTAGTATCATGATGCTTACCTGGGCTGCTGCATAAGCTAATGGAGAGAACATTCCCGCTGCTTTCTCTCTATAAAATACTGTCCTCTCAATTGAAACAATTGGCTGTACAGAGGAGGCATTATTGACCCCTAGAAACAGGCATGCAGAATAAAGAGCTCCCATAATCATAAACAAATCTTGAGTTGAATCCCTACACAACAATTTATTTGAGTTGTTAACACCTTTGGAAAGACAAATGCAGGAAACAAATTTCAGTGGAGTGTATGAACAATTAACACCATAAGGTGTTACAGAAAATCATAACATGCATCTTCTTAATTTTATCGTATAATGATGAGTTAAAGGTGTAATAATCCATTAACAAGTTATCCACAACTACAACTTAGGTTTCATATCCAAATAAAAAACTTGTTACCATTTGCCAACCCAAAATGGTTTAATCAACTAAAATGTATCCTAGAGTAGTGTATCATTTACGGTTTCTAACTCAAACTATCAAATCTTCCTGGCTAACATACACTCATGAACACTCTACAATTCATTTACTTTTTATCACTTTTCAAGCAAAAATCTGGGGTGAAGAAAAAAATAAAGGTACTGCTCAAAAGAACTAGACAGAGAATCACAGACAATTACAACAATGCAAGTCCAAATGTGAAACATGGAATGACAGAGACAATTTACCTTCGTGAACCAGCATTCCAAAATACGGAGCCAAGAATTAATGCACTCAGCGTAGTAAACAATAACCTCATGGCATTGTACTGTGGACTTCTCCAATATACAAGATTTTGTTTCCAAAGGCAAGTCCAAAACTGAGTCAGATTATCCTGTGCATACGTGGAAGCAAACTTTAATGGTTCTGAGCCAGCAGGTGGGATACTAAAAAGCTTGATGGATGCTTCCACTTCCCTATATAAAAGATGTGAAGACACTCAACATATATAATCATATATGTGCATGTGTGTGTGCAAGCCTTTGTAAGAATCAATAAATAAACAAGACAAAACATGGGCACTATCTTTCTTGCATTAGTAACATGAGATCAATTAGATCACCTGTATTGCTCAGAATTTCGATATATGTCTGCAAAGTCTGCCCCAATTCTCCCTTCAACAACAGGTGTAGTAACCTCAAGCATCCAAGTTGCTGGATTGTAACCGCTGGGAATTTGGGGAACTCCACTGATTCCCTGCACCAGAACAAAGAACATGATGACAAAATTCTCATACATAAATAACACAATCATATAAGTACTCGCAATGTCACCTCAAAATAGTTTATCATAATCTGTGAGTGCACACCAAGCTTCCCTCCATATATAACCCGCCCACCTCGTTTCATAAGAAGTAGCTGTACATAAAAAATGCAAAGATCACTTGAAAAGAAGATAAGAGGTATTAAATATAGCTCTCAAACTAGTTTGCAATAGAATGAAAAACTATAATCCAACCAACCTCATCAAATGCTTCAAATATATCGATACTTGGTTGATGTATGGTGCAAACGACTGTTCTTCCAGTGTCAACAGTGTTACGAACAGTTCGCATCACAATGGCTGCTGCTCTTGCATCAAGTCCAGATGTAGGTTCATCCATAAAAATAATAGAAGGATTTGCAACGAGCTCTACCGCAATAGTTAAACGTTTTCTCTGCTCTGTTGATAAGCCACTACTACCTGGCAAACCAACCAACGCATACCTTAGAGTGTCAAGCTCAACTAATCTCATTACTTCTTCAACAAACTCCTGCAGCACATGTTGTAAAACAATGTCAAAAATACAGTGAAAACAACTTTACAAGCAAACATGATAATTCGAAGAGTTCTGCAGCTCACATGTCTTTGATCTTTGCTGACTTCCTTTGGAAGACGAAGAGTGGAAGAAAACCAGAGAGACTCCTCAACTGTCACCTGAGGGGAATGTATATCATTTTGCTCAACATATCCTGAAATTCTGGCAAATGTGCGTTGCTCTTTTGGGTAGCCTGATATCTTAATATCCCCTTCTATGTATCCACCAGTTTTTCTACCAGCAAGAACATCCATCAAAGTGGTCTTTCCTGCCCCACTTGACCCAACTAATGCAGTTAGAACACCGGGTGAGAATACTCCACTCACATTTGACAAGAGTTGCAACTTCCTCTCTGGGATACCTTTCAATCTCATCTCCTGAGAATCTCAGGAAAAAAAAAGTTTTACGTAAGTTAAAATTGCATGAAAGTCGTGGGAAACAAAAAAAAAAAGAAAAAAGAACTGGCTAGACAAACATACCTTCGGCATATCAACGAAGTAATTGACATTATGAAAAGTCATTGTTAATGGTTGAAATGGCAGAATCATTCCCTTCTTTTTACTGTCCTCCTGAGGATGTTTTGGACTTAACTCCTGACGGCCCACTGCATAATCAAGTGATAATATAATAGAGAATTATCACTAAACATTTAGAAGAGCATGGTCCAACAAATGAATTTACCAATGCAAAAACTAATAAATTGCTCGTGCAAAAGTTATAGATGACAGACCATCCTCTGCAACAGAACTTTCTTCTGTGGTACCAACTGGAATCACTGTCTGGGATTTCCTAAGAGCTGTGATGAACAAACACACAAGGCAAAACATTTATAAGTGTTTAGATTTATATACATACAAGCAAAAAAGAAAGCATGACATGAACTCCAATAGACAAAAGGAGTGTAAAAAGATAAAAACAAAACTTTATTCTTTAACTTACGATTAAGGTAGGACAGGGCCAAAGTCACAAAGCCGTTGAAGAGCAATGCATAAAGTAATAAAACACCCACTCCAAGCCAATACCAATAGTCACCATCAGGTAAACTATGTGAATGGAGAACATTATACCCAATTGTATTGTTCCCAAGAGCAGATTTCTGCAAGACATTTTAAATAATTTTAACACTGATATAGATTAAATGAAGTAATAAAAAACCAACAGAAGTGTGTTTCTAAGCGCACCTCCATCCACCTTGAGGCAGTAAATTCATTGACAGAAATTGCACGTTGCCCATAGGATAGTGGTGACAACCAAAAACCCCAAACCCACCATGGTTTAATCATTTCTATAAGAAGAACAACCAAATCACTAATGATAAACTAGTTTTGTATTATCAAATAAAAATTAATAAAGCCTACCTTTGGGAATTATAAATCCACCCAACAAGAAAATAATTAAGAGGGAAGCTGATCCAAAGGTATTGGCAATGACCATATCTCGTGCAATAGAAGCCATCGTCCTAAAGAGACCCAATGCCATTTGGTGTACCGAAAAGAGTAAAAACATATATCGGAAAAACCTGAAACATGAGAACATGAACTAATCAGTACAAAGAGTGGAAACATCATCTGCAAAATTAATAACAAGGAGTGAGTGGAAACATCACTTGCAAAATTAATAACAAGGAGTGGAAACATCATCTGCAAAATTAATTAAACAGGCATACCTCCCAGCTGCAGGAGCAAAACCGACGGTGTAGTATACAACACAAGACCATACAACAGCTTCAATAATGGAATAAGGCACACGTAAAATCCAGCTGGCAATAGACCAGGCCCATGCAGGATGAAAGTGATTATCTCGCTGCTTGTAGAAAACTGGTAGTCGAGATATCATAATAGGTAGCTCAGAAAATCCATTAAACATCATATGCACCAGACCAAAAAACAGGCAAGAGAGATAGAGGTTGCCATTTTTCTCATCTGTGGGGTGTATTCTTGTTCGTAAGAACATTGTGCATGTGACAAATCCAACAAATGCAACCTTCAACATATGTAACACAAACATGAGAAATGGAAAATTATGTGAAAAACATAAAAAATGATTAAAAAAAAAAACCATGCTACGCAATTTAATTACTGGTGAACAACACATCAATTCCAATATAAGAATGAAATTCTGGTTGAGTCAGCCAGTGTATAATTAGTTTTAATTTTTCTCAGAAGAAGTAATAAACAAGGACATGTTTCAACATATACCGAAATATTATCTGTGATCCAGGAGTCCCAAAAAAAAGGCAAATGAAAGAAGCACAAAAGAATACCTGGCAGGTCCTAAAAATATAAAGAAATCGATGCCTGCTGATCAACAGCAATTCTCGTGCAAAACATGTTTTGAAAAGCTCCCATTTTGATACAGCAAATTTTGTTTTGAACAAAGCTGAATCATTACTCTTGGATTTATCATGTGGAACATGAAGCATGGACTCAAGAGACCTTCCGAACTTTGAATTTTTAAAAGCTTTTGCTATGTCTGCAACAGGAATAAACTCATAGGGTTTTGAAGGATCAGCCCAGTATTGAGCTTGATCCTTTTTAGAGGTCACCTGCCAATAAATCAAGTTAGGCAAGCATCTAAGAAAACATCAAAGTACAGAACTATCTTTAACAAAATACCTCTTGAAGAAAATCTGCAACCCCCTTACGTGGTGGCAGTCGAAATCCTATTGACTCAAAGAACTGTAACACTTCTGCTCGAGGCCCTTGATACACCACATGACCTTCTGATAATAACATCAGGTCATCAAACAATTCAAATGTCTCCGGCGCAGGCTGAAGAAGGGACATTAGTACAGTTGCCTCCATTAGATGAACAAAGTTTCGTACACATTTCACAATTTGGTATGTTGTGGAGCTATCAAGTCCAGTAGATATCTCATCCATAAATAGGGTTTTTCTTGGCCCAACAATCATTTCTCCTGCATAAGCATAGAATACTATTAATTGATGAAAAAGTATCAGGAAGTTGACCACAAAATGCTCAGAATTTCAACTTTTCTAATTAAAACACAATCAAAATCCTCAAGACATTGGAAATTGGTCATTTGACACTTGTTAGCTTCAAGGGTGCAGCCTATAACTGGTATGATGTTGGAGAAGTTCATGGGTAATGAGAGAAGAGAGAGAGAGAGAGAGAGAGAGAGAGAGACCTGTGGTAACTCTTTTCCTTTGGCCACCTGAAACACCTCTGAGCATATCATTACCGACTATTGTCTCTGAACATACATCAAGACCAAGCACTTTTACGACATAATCTGTTGAAACACTGTGCTTTGTACCACCAACAGATGATGCCTGTGCAGTAAAAATATTCAAATCAAACCTTAAATCAAAATACTTAATA
>VEXP01000037.1:0-12951 GCA_008921755.1 Aristotelia chilensis
TATATATATATAAATAAAAAAGAGGATTGGGAATCAAAATAATGAAAAATATTTGATTTATGATGATTTGGTAGTACTCTAACAAATACGGTGACTGCAACCAAGATATTGTACAAGCTGGAAACCCTAGAGGGCATCTTAATTACCAGTTAAGAAACTCTTGCACCATATTATTAAGGGAAAATGGAAATGGAAAAAATAAATAAAATTGTCTCTCAGTCTCTCGTGCATGGCAGGTGACCTTCCAACTACGTAAATAAATCACAACCACTGAAGACACCATCAAAAGGACCGCTACACGTACAAAAGGCTTAAAAAGCTAATAAATCCAAAGCTCCCACTCACCAACCTTGAAAGGCAATACATTAAAATTCTGATGTGCCCAACATAAGCTCTCCTTTTATATTTGCTTTACTTGTCGCAGCATTAGCTAGGTAAAAGAAGTGAATTCATTTAACCCTTTGTCTTCTTTTGTTATGAACACTGAAATTAAGACAGGCACAAAAAAGAAAAGAAAGATACCAATAAGAACCAAAAATGAAAATTATTGTCGGAAAGTGTCCTTGATCACAGCAAAAGCAGCACACCTCCATGTCTATGCCAACTGCCAAGTGAACCATATCAAATTTAGGCCTTATCAAAGTCACATGATTGATTATCAAACGTTTTGCACAAATCATGTGGTTTTTATTGATATAAAAAAAGGTAAATGATAAGGTCACAACATGAATGTTTCTTCCCCACAACAAATATAGTTAAAAAGACAATTTTATCTATATCAATAAATCTCTTCGCTCACGAGTAAAATTGTTTTTTTATTCATATTTGCTGTGACCGGAAGCTCGGAATAATTTTTGTTGTGGCAATATCAGCAACATTTACATAGCGGTGTAACAAACTTTCTCACGGACACATACTTCCTTGGAATTAAACTTGAACTCTGATTAATTAAGATCATGCTCATGAAACTTGAATCATCGACCCCACATGCCATGGTACGGTGATTCAAGAGCAGCAGTTGTTTTTTGCAACTTGAGATCTTTATAAAACTTCTTAATAAACTCTTCAGCTGCTTTGTCAACTTGGTTATTATCACCCTCATCTTTTAACGGAAAAGGTGAGTCAGTTATTCTTAACTGCCTCACCATAGGACTCCGTCCAAACCCTGGTAACACCAATGGTGACGCTTCCACCACCTCATTGTTAAGCATTTCAAGCATCTTCTGCACTGCAGCAACCGTGGTAACATCGTCGTAACGATAATTAGACTTGGCGAAATGACGAATGTTGTGGTGGTGGTGTTTACGTTTGTGGAGATAAAAAGAAGGGATTGCGGGGCTGTTACTGCAGCTAAACTCGTACTCACGTGGAGATATGAAGGAGAGTGAGTCGTTGGAGCGGCAACTGAAGGAGGAGTTGTGGTGGTGGAATATGAGGTTTTCTATGGCTTTACCTGCGAGTTTATTGCCTCGTTTGAGCATTAAATGGAGATCCATCATTATTTTGCTCTTTGATATGCCTGTCTTTAACATGAAGAACAATATCCGTACTATGTCACCTAGTTTCTTGGCTACCACTGGTGGGTTTGTCTTCGTTTCCATTTGTCTTGCTTTGAGAGAGAGAGAGAGTGAGGGATTTTCCTTTTGTTTGTTTGAGAGAGAGAGAGAGAGTTATTAGAGAAGAGGGTTTTTTGGTTTCTTTGGAAGGGAAGGGAGATAGGTATTTAAAGGGCCTAAAATTATTAATTTATTAATTAGGACCAAAATTATAATGAAGCAAAATTGCAAGCTTTAGAGAAAAGCTTGTAAAATGCCCTATAAATTAAAATGGTACTTTAGAATTTGGAAAAACATTATTTATATATTTTGGTGGAGACTCTCTATATATGAATAGTACTGTTGGAAATTTTTTTCAGTTTTGATATTTTTGTTAATTAGTGCTTTAATTCGAGGCTGTTCCAGAGATTACTAGAATACCCCTTTGATGTAACCAAATTACTTAAGTATATCCTCAGCTTCAATGATTAGCTAGAGATATTTAGGTTTGCCCTAAATGTCTACATTTTGAGTTAGCCTTGGAGGCTAAGCTTTTTATTTTGTCAAGTCTCAAAGTCACTCGTACATTTAAGGTAAGGAAAAATATCATTTGATATAATACGTTAGGGTTGATCCTCACCGTTCATATTGCTATCTTGTGAAATTATTAAATAGCCTATATATGGACCCCTAACAATATATGCAGACAGCTTAGCAAATTACCAACCACAGAAACAAACAAGCCTAGCAGGCAGCAACTCGTAATCATATATATGAGGAAATTAGGCTTGGGACTCTCCAATACTTGCAATGTTTAGTATAGATGCTTGATTCAACTAGTTATGTTGTCGGTCTAAGCTTAATTTGAGTTCATTCAAGTTTAAACTATAATAGAGTGAGGAATACACAATTTTAAAAGTTTTGAATAAAATTAAGCGATACACATTAATAGAATATATGAGTCTTTTAAAATTATTAGCAAATTTAAAAGAAAAATAAAATATGATAGCCTTGTGATTTCTAATTATAAAGACCTTGTTATTAACTAAATTGTATGAGTTTCAAGTGTCGATCTTTATGAAGAAAAGCAAATCCCATAATAATATATAGAACATTGTATTAAGTTACAAATTTAATTTGGTGCTTATGGCCTTATAGGTTCATGAGAGGCTTGACTTGAGGTGCTTTCACGCTATGCGAAGGCGCGTGGATGATGTGTATCTTTCAAGGGTCAAAGAATGGTTGCCATTTGCCAGCTTCACAAGGTTGACAGGAATGAATAGCAGCACCTACTTTGGACACGTGGCAACCTAGTTGAGTTCCAAATGAATCCATGGCTTCACGCCTGTCTACCCATATCTTAGCCATCTAATTGAAAATTATATCAGTGAAATTATGTTAACCAAAATAAAGAAAAGTTGAACTTTCGAATGATTAATTGTTACAGTGTATTTTTTTTTTTAAGTGTAAAAAATTAACGAAATTTGAAATTTTCAGCGCCACAAAGGGAAAAGTTGAATTTAATAACTTCATCAACAACTGCACTGACTTAGTAATATTTGAGGCGTTTCTCAAGGATTAAGAATGAAAATTTTAAGCATGTCAATGGGAATTTTCACCATCTTTTTGTTAAATGATAAAAGTAATAGTACAGCATGTGTGTTTGCCCCGTGCACTAGGACATGAAAGCCCAATGTAATAAATATGCATCTCCTCACCTCCCTCTTCTCTTTCAACTAATTATATGCATCTCCTTGCTACTTTGATTGGCATATGTTTATGGAGAGAGTTCTGTTTGCACCACTTTTTTATACTCATTATTTGTAAAACCAATTATTGGATTTTATAGTATATTCATACACATTATATATGCCAATTTTCAAGTTGATTGAATCATTGAATATCTATAGGTATTTCATTGATGAAATTAATATTTTACTCTATAACGATTGAATATCTTTTGATGAAATATTTAAAAATATTCAATAAATTTAAAATTTGATATGCACGATCTACATAGGTAAAATATTATATTCAATAATTAATTTTATAAAAGATAAATCATAAAAAAAATAAGAAGTCATGTAAGAAAGAGTGTGTAAACGAAACCATTCCCTTACAAATTTTATTATGTGTCATTGTTAAATGAAATTTCCGGAGCACGTGGTGCCCCGTGCCCTTGGACATGAAAGCCCAATGGAGTAAATATGCATCTCCTCCTCACCTCTCTCTTCTCTTTCAACAAATTATTTGTGAAAATGATAGCGCAAGCCAACCTGTAGCCAATAGTCTTGATTCCAAATTACTACGAAAAATAAAATGATGAATGTTAAATTGTTTCTAGAAGCCACATTCTCTTTTCTTTTTCTTTTTCTTTTTCTTTTTTCTTCAAAGAGGCCACATTCCAAAGAGGCTAATTGTGGAGGTGGAGGATCCACCAATTTCTTCCTTTCTACCCTTGTAAGATACTAGTACATTTTTTATTTGTGCTTTTTCTTTTCTGTTCTCCATGGTCTTTTAAAGCACCTTTCAAGCTGGGCCATGAGCCTAAAAAGCTTAACAAATTTAATTTGTATGTATTGGATAGGAATCCAAAGCCACGTACGGGACCAACTCCTCCAGCAAGAAAAAAAAAGCATAGCTTCTTATTATGTCAATTTCCATTTTTAAATTATTCCTTGTTCAAGATTGTGTTTCGTTTAGGAACTGAGTAAAGTTCAATTAATTTTGCTACAAAACATATATGTACCTGCCGTTTATTTATAAAATAACTAAAAAAACTTAAATTCCTTTATTTAAAGCTCTTTCAAGCATTTTAGTTTTGTTTACCCTCGTTTTTCAGGAATCAAATTGTGGTTGGTCTTCCTTCGTGGTATAATAGATACTATCCCTTGAATTAAATTAATGTGAAGTTTATCAATGGTTTTCATAAGTTCAACCATGCATCTAAAATTAATCGCGTGCTTAGCTACAAGTTCGATGAAAATGGTAGAAATTAATAATATCCATATATATAGAAAACGACTTAATTTAGGAACATCTACTAGAGAGTAGAGAGAAGCAAATGCTTGTGCGGATCTTCTTGTTAGAGAAATCCATAAATTGACTATAGTTTTTAAGTAGTATACTATACCTCCAACCTGTATTAAACCCTTTTTCTTTTTTTTTTTCCGGATTATATACGGGTTTCACACCCAGGACTTATTTTGTTTAATTTCTAATGAATTCCGTTTCTACCAAAAAAGAGAGGGAGAAAGAGAGAGAGCCAACTAAAAACAATTCGTACTCTATATGCGGAAAGAGACGAGAACCTGCCATTGTTATAAGTTATTATTTTTATTGAAGTCACTTTCAAGTTTCAACAAGAAAATTCAGTTTTTCACGTGATTATCTTGCAAACAAACTTTACTAAAAGTTTTCTTAATGCTGATAACTAAAACCCGCGTGTTCCATGATGTAGCCTAATACAATAATATGCATAAGGACCATGCATCTTGGTCAACAGTACCTTAATTTGTAAGTCATGTTGCTTTGGTTGCCTGGCATTATTTTTATTGACCAAATACACACCCAAAGAAAGGTTAAAAGTAAAAGTAAAAGTAAAAAAGGAACATGGAAAATGTGTTTGTATCGAGGTTGTAAAAAAGTTCGGATAATAGTGTTAGGTTTTGTGGAATTATGGGTGTGTACAAAATTTTAAATGTGTATGTTTTTTGTGTTTTAATTTGATAATATCTTCTTTTAACAAACTGCTTTCTTTAAACTAATTAAGTTTCTTCTTCTTCTCTGGAACCAAAAAGAAGGGTTTGGCGGGAATAGAAAGAGTAAGTAATTAATTAAACAAAGAACATTTGAGTTGATCTCCATTTGCTAGAATCCCTTTTTCTAATAATTAAAGTATAAAGTACAACATAGGAAAAGTAAAGCCGTCAATATCAATATCAATGGGGCACTATGTGTTTACTTCTTTTAATAAATCATGCAGAGTGCTGTCTTTCAGGTTTTGCTTTTAGTACAAAGTGTCTATATTCAAATGGAACTCTTTTTATGTTGGACCAGATGTGAACTGCTTTTATTGGTATGTGACAATACCTGATTGATAATTACTATATTTATAGTATCCCACAAATATATTTTATAAAATTATAGAGTACTCCTATTAAGTTTTTGAAATAACATTAATTAATCGACATCTCCCATTAGGTTAAGTTTTATCCTTTTAATGCTATCTATTATCTTTCTTTATGATTAAAGTATACATGAACGATTTTAGGGGAGGGAGGATCCTAGATTGTGTGATAAAAGTTAAATAATATATATTTACCCCACAATTTTATTTTATTTTGGAATTAAGAAAAACAAATGGTGCTTATATATATTGATGTCCCTTTAACTTGAAGGATCAGCCACGTAAAACATAAATGATAAATCTTTATCTTTTTACATACTGATATGGCATATACTTAATAGATATAATACAAACTCATACTCATAAACATTTTAACAGAGATAAGTCAAATCTTAAAATAAAGTGATCAACACGGCACAAACATATCAATTATAATGTGGCTTCCAAACTTGAAGAAAGGGACTAAACGGGCCATGAAAATTAATTGAGAACACAAGTTGATTTGAGAGTGTTTGCATTCGAGAATTAATGCATCAATGCATGCACGCGTGTCAAAAACTCAAAATGATCCCAACAAGGAACCACTAATTTCTATCCTCCCACCTACTTTGATGATTTTTCATTGGCTATTAAAGAGAAAACATTATTAAAGATATTTGAGTCCTAAATTATTGGTGGTCCGGCAAAAAGACATGTACTTAAAAGCTGTAATATTCATGTCATTGTCTTTGTTTTTCAAAGTCTTCTCTTAGCAAACTTTAAACTATAGTCACCTTCTTTTAATTATTGAACTCTTAATTGGAACTTTTTTAATACCAATCCTCTAGGCTTAATTTTCACTTTCATGGTGGGCTCAAATAACTTTATTGGCCATGTGGCGGATTCATGAGGCTGATCATTGGGTCTTTAACGCCCACTGGGGCCATCCATGAGCCCAATCTTATCTCTATATATATGATTAGGAACTTTGCTTTTGTAGTATGTAGAGATGGAGAAAGAATTCTATAGATCATCACAAATCATATACATATACCAAAATTTTATTAAATTTCTCAAAATGCATGTATCAATCTTACATTATCAGTTCCATAAAAAAAAATAAAAAAATTATACATTATCAGAACTAATTGTAAATTAAAGTACATGTCAAGGATGCTTATGTTGTTGCCATATGTACATGTCCGCAAAACAAAAGAAGAAGAAGAAGTCATTGTTGCGTGTATAGAACAATTTTAAGGAAAAGTAACTATGACAAAAAAAAAAGAAAAAAAGAAGAAGATTCATATTATCTTATAAATAAGATATTATGGCTTCATAAATTTGTCTTTGGTTTAGTCATTTACATGTTGAGCTAAGAACCTAGCTAGTAAAGCAGTTTACAAACTTACAATGGAGTTGTTTGTCTCTATTACATTCGTTTGGACTTACAAGCATAGTTTTAAGTTTTAACTCTTATTTATAAATTTTTTGAAACATCCAATTCAATATCTTTGTAGTGGTCAATAAGGTTACATTCAAATATTTCTTGAGGTTTAGTCATTTTAAGAAAATTGTTATATATTTATGACCTTTAATAACAAATTGTAATTGTTTGGTTGGAGCCATGTTTAAAGATTTTTCAACAATGTGGCTCTCCCTTTCGAATTGGGGTTTTCTCTAAATTAAGATGCCTCATGGTGTATAATCTATCCAATTAGAGGTAAGATTTTGTATTAATCTTCTTTAAAACTCCAAGATATTGATACCATGCCTAATTTGATGACGAACTTAAATAATTGGTATAAAATTTCATAATAAACCCACATACAAGATAGAATAAATCATTTTCTGACTAAGAAGTTTGGTTTGAACTTCTTTTTCATCTTCTTAATTATACTAAAATGATATAGGTTTTAAGTTTCTTTATTATCCATTGACAATAATATCTTTGGAATCAACCAATAATTAACGTTTGTAGACAACAATAATTTTCGGATGTAATTAAAAATTTTGAAAAATGATAATTATAATCATCAATTCAAAGATACCATTCGTTATAACTCGGAGAATGAATTACTCTGCCGAATTACCTCATCTTAACAAGGAATGAAGTAGAAGTATAGAGTCTACATCCACTAATGAATAGTCTAGATCACGTCTTCTTTTTTAACGATAAAAAAGAAAATAGGCCTAGCCCATCTTGATAAAAGTGTTAAAACATCTAAGAATTAACGATAATATATATTTCTCCTTTCTTTCTAAAATTTTGGTCTGAGAATATCCACGTGGACATAGAACATTGGTTACAAGAGCCCGTCTATCAATCTCGGTCACTCGTGGAGCTGAATAGTGTTTAGCCGGCACCGAAGACACTATAATCTTTTAGGTTCTTAAATTACCCTAATTACTTCAACTTATTTACGTGACACCACCATATACTTCAAAACGCAAGGTCTTAGATAGATAGAGGGGTATTTTAGACATGGCACACAAATAAAACCGTTACTTTGGAATTTTCAACCGTTTCCCTCTCTTTCAAGACAAATTGAAAAAGAAAAAAGCAAATCACATTTAAAAGCTAATCTTCGTCCTGGTTTTACGGTTACTTGTACTTTCTAATCATTGAATAAGGTAATTTTATTATTATTATTTTCCATAGATTTAATTTGTTGCTTCTTGATTAAGTTTGTGGTTAATGTGTGTAACATTGTTTTTTATATTGGTATGTTTGAAACTAGGAACACAAAAAATAAATTATAGTTCTGAATTTCGTAGTTTCAAAACTATAACACTACATTAAATTCTACAAATTACTAGAACAATTTGGCAACTAAAGATTGCTTTAAAGAAACAGTGTTGTGTTTTACCCTTCATTTGTTGAATTAGTTTCTTCTTAATTATGTAATTATATTGGCATTGATAATGTTCATTTAATTTCTTGATTTTATTATTGCATAATGGAATCCTAGCTTATTAAGTAAAGAAGATTTTACCTTCTCTTTGCTTAGAAGCATTGTTTTGTGAAAATGTACATGGATAACCTTTTATGTAAGATTGATGTTGAAACTAACCCCAAGATGATAATTCACTTTTTTCTTTTTTCTTTTTTATAACTTTTTTTGTTCTTTCAGTTTTTAAAATTTGTTCCTTGCTTGAATAGAACGATTTGAAGTGATTGATTTTCGGTATCTGATGCTACTTGTAGTAGGAAATAAGCTTGATTGATTTTCATTCTCAGATTTTTATTTTGATATTTTGAAGCCCTACAAACCAAAATCTTTAGTTGAGAGGTCTTTGGTATCAATTTGGTGTGTTTCTTGCTTGTGATCAATATTTTGGTTATTTATAAAGAACTTCGATCTTGCTTGAATAGAGTGATTTTAAGCGATTGACTTTCGGTCTCTAATTAATGCTACTTGTACAACATTTCTTTATTTTGACATTTTGAAGCCCACTAACTAAAATTTTTAGTTGAGAGGTCTTTGGTATCAATTTGGTGTGCTTCTTGCTTGTGATCAATATTTTGGTTATTGATAAAGAACTTCAACTTTGGAACAGTGGTAAAGAGTGGGATGAATTACCAGTCCACTAGCCGCAACCAGAGGCCAAAAGGGTTTAAGGTAACACAGGCCCTCCAGTTGACATTGCTTTTGGCTGTTTGCACCTGGTTGCTATACCAGATTAAGCACTCACACAACAAGGGGAAGGACTATGGTGGAAATGTACAAAGCAAGCTAAGTGAAGAACATGGTGTTGTGATATTGGGGCGTAAAGGGAATGCAGGGTTGTCAAGCGATGGAGATGTGTTTGAATCAGATGATGTAAATCTTGAAGCAGAAGGTAAACTGAAAGATGAAGGTGGTGGAGATGATGAGTTAGATAGAAACGCCGAAGAAATGGCTCAAGAAGAATCTTTCCACAAGGGGAATGAATTTGTTAGTGGAAATTTCGAGACTGATGAAGGGAAGAAAGTCCAAAAGGAACCCGAAACACAACCAAATGTATCAATGATGATTAAAGAAAAATACTCTGATGTTGAAGAAAGAAATATAGATGAAGCGGAAGGCTTATACAAGGATACATCAACTGAAAAATATCCCCATAAGGGGCATCATGATGAGCGAGGAAATGAGAACCTTGAAAGGGAAATTAGTCCTAATGAACAAGAAGATGACAATCACACTAAGACACAAGTTAATCATGATAAGCATGAAGAAAATGACAGGGACCCTGAGAGAAAAGGTGAAGTTGAAGCAGTGGACTTCAACAAGGAGAATGATGAAGATGAAGACCATAAAATTGCAATGCTGCCAATTGAAATGAAAAATGCTACTGTTGTTGGTCGAAGTGAAATGATTATCATTAGCAGCAACTGGATCTTGGTATTTCAGGGGTTGCTTCAAATTGCCTGCCTAACTTTTTCTCTTGAGTAAACACTTTCAATATGCTGGACTATCATTACTAATTCTCTACCATTAGAATTCTGCTGCAGCTAATAATAATATGAGGTGCCAGACAAATTTTCGTGCTAGAAGCCTAGAGCTAGCCAAAGCCACATTGTTGAAATCTAGTATAAGGACAGCCCTAAAAGGAGAAACAATTGAGGGAAAAGAGTGCACGGCTTCCTTTCATATTAAAAAAAATGTTACTATAGCAACATTATATTAATCATTATCATATACAGCATAATAAACATGTGTTTCTCAAACCCATTTGTGCACTAAAGCATTGATCAGAATATATATTTAGCTTTGTTAAGACCCCACACACACACACAATAGGGCTTACACTGTAGTAATCCTGTTGGGTTATAACATTAGCACCAATTTCCTTTAGATACTACATATAAGCAAAACTCAGAAAGAGAAATAAAGATGACTGACATTTTCTCATGAAATATAACTACAAAGGGTGGCTAAATGGTCAAATTTGAGATTTCAAATTCGATCATTCCCTTGCTCCCTTATGACCACCAAAGTGTTGAAGGTCCGTTTTATCCATGTATGAAGTGTGGGGAGCCAAGTATTTTAAAGTTTAGGGTCTAAGGCGTGTTCACGAAATGGTTGAGATCCGAACTAATTTTTTGTTTTTAAAAAAAAAAAATAACATCTGTCATTTCATTATCAGCTATGAGACCTTTCACTAAAAGTCATTGTAATGCATGGTGGTTCGATTGGTAATGTCACATCTAAACTCTGTACTCCTTGCAATCAAACCACTTATTTTTTAGGTATATCTGAACCATACGTACAACAAGGAATTGTAAAATCATTTGATTTTATTTGTTAGATACTTTTTCGTACTACTTACTATTACTAACTAGAGGTATCCTTCTCGTTTATCACAAGGAAGAGGTGACAACCGACAAACTAGATAGGTATTCATTCATTTGATTTGTAATAATTAAATATGTTGAGAGCAATTTACTGTATATGGCACAGTATATTGATGTCAATTATTTTTGGTGGGTATGTATCTCAGCATCAAAATAGGCACCATATGTGGATTTAATTCAACTATGTTTCGTACAGCGCAATTCTTCTGTCTAAAATCTGCCAGAGATGACTATTCTTATCTCTTAACAAGTTTTAAGGACCTCATACGTCTCTACTGCTATATCAATTAAATAAAAAAAAATAAGCAAATAATAATTGAGAATCGGACTTCTAAACAATTACTTCGAAGGGTTTGAGTGATTAGCCTCTAATTCTGTAAAGACTGATTATGAAAGTTGTAAGGCATTTACATATTTATAGAGGTTATAGAGAACGAAAATCCTAATTAACTACTAATACTAATTTGCTAAGAAACTCTAATCTAAATAAGGTATAAAATAAAAATACAATAATAAAATTACTAAACTATACCTCTACAAGGGATCGTATCAAATATCTAGCGAGTAGGACACAAATATACGAGGTCCAGCCATTTTAATGGCCTTGAATCCTTAGTACAATAATTCATTCGTATGGAAAAAAAAGCTGCTGTCCTTGTACTCCGGAATTCACATAATTTTTTTATGGATATGATGTTTTCTTGTATTTAACACTGAGTTCAAATCAAGCTATATGACCTACGAACCATGAAACATGTAACATCTGTTTGTTTGTTTTTGACAGACCATTCAAGCCTAGACTAGGAGATAAGGAGATTAACGAAAAAAATTCTTCGTGTCAAGTTAAGGGTAATCAAGATTCAATTAAATTTATTAAAAAAAATTGACACATTGGGCAGACCACATAGGACTAGCAAGTCACACTAGATTGACAAGGCATTATAAACCTAAGATTCAATCAAATCAACATGTGGCGAGCTACAAACACGTTAATCACGCTAAAAATTCCCAAAGCATGTGATCTGATCAAATTTACTGAATGAAATTAACTACCAGTGCATGTGGACAGATACTAACATACTGGTTATTTTTAGTAGTTACCTCTATATAAACCCTCACAAGGGTCACTACTAAGCATCCCTTGTTATATCTCTCTCCCTCACTTGAGATTAACCATAAAACAGTAGTATCATTATTTTCTTGGCAGTCTTGCATTTCCTAGATAATCTCATGGAGTCATCAAGTGATTCAAGTTTGCAAATGACTAATGAGCATCAACCAAAATGGGAAGGCAAGGCTAGTGCAGAGCTATTAGTCTCCAAAGCAGAACAAGTGTGGCCTCTCTTAGAAGACTTTTTTGGTCNCAGAGCTATTAGTCTCCAAAGCAGAACAAGTGTGGCCTCTCTTAGAAGACTTTTTTGGTCTAAACAAGTGGTTCCCAACTCTAACCACATGCCTTGCTGTTGAAGGCATCTCTGGCCAACCTGGGTGTGTCCGTTATTGTGCTGGATTCAAGACTCCGGCTGATAACAATGACAAGGAAACTGTGAATTGGACTAAGCAGAAACTGTTGTCCATCAATCCAAGTGAATTTACTTTTAGCTATTCCATTATAGATGGTAATGTTGGGTTCAGTGGCTATGTATCGACAGTTAAAGTGCTGCCAAAGCAAGATGGGTGTAGCATTGAATGGAAGTATGAAGTTGAGCCTGTAGAAGGATGGAAACTTGAGAATTTGGGTTCATTTATCGGCTCAGGTTTGCAAGTCATGGCTAAGAGAATGGAAGAAACAGTCCAAGTTTGAATCTTTAATCAATATTTCGTACTCATATTCTTGTTTTGCTGTTCTTCTTATTGATGTAATTGTTGTTGTTGATGTTGTTCTGAATTTGTTATGTTTGAAGTGTTTAGCAACTCCTGGTTGGGTCCTAGGTTTTGTTTTGTTACGCCGGGTAATCTCCATCCATTTGGAT
>VEXP01000038.1:0-12891 GCA_008921755.1 Aristotelia chilensis
TTAAAAAAATATACTTTGGCCCCCACGGATCCAAAACTAGATTTGTCCTGCTAATTAGGAATTAGCAGAAACACAAGAAGAAAACATGCAGGTTCTGTAGTCTCATCTTTCGAGAATACTTGTAAAACATATCTATATAAAAATAAAAAAAGAAAGAAGAAGAAGAAGAAACTAGCTTTTATATTACATGCGTTGCACATAATCAAGATTCTAAATAAGTTAATATTTTGGTCGATTAATATTCGGAATTTAATAGAAACTTATATTTGTAACTGTTGGAATGATAGACCTTTGGTTATTTATTTGTACTTTTACATTATGTTTAGTGAGTATATAAATACTACTCAGCGGGAGCTAATAATTTATTATTCTCTCAACTCAACCCTTTTTATATTTTTTCTCTCTCTCTACCTCTCTCTCTTCCTAAAAACCCTAACCCTAATTTCATAACAGTATCGTTGTATCCTGTACCATATAGTTTTGTACATTTCAAATATTAGGTATAACATTGTCCATCCAAACAAAAATGGAGGTACAATGGTTTTCAAGTTACTCTACTGATGAAATTCCTCAAACTCTTGTGTTCCCCCATGCTGTAAACTAATTTAATGGCATCATAAATAAGTGCCTCTTGAGCTGTAAGCAGTAAATTATAAAGGAAGTACTGAAAATTACAAGCTAAAGGAGGTGCACTAATTACTTCTTATTTTATTTGATCTTTCACAGAGTGAATCACAAAATAACCTGGAATATTATCAGATCTGTCACCCACAAGAGACATCACATCAACAAACTGAGAAGGCTCCAAAGCTCCATATTTTTTAGCAAAATCCTCCATTCCAAATGAAACCATACTGGCAAGCAAAACCATCAATATTAGAATCTCAAGAGTATAAGAGCGGAACAAAATATAAAAAAGAAAAAACCAAGTTGTGTTAGGCAACACAGTACAATCCAACCATGAATGATGTCACTCCTTCGAATACCCTCCCTTATTTTTAAAGACCCTATCAGCTTTAAAGCAACTTAAAAATTTCAGAATTGGCATAAAAATGGTTTAGAATATTGTTACACTTCATTCAATAAAAATTACTATATTCAGTGAAACACAAGAAGTGGATGAATTAAGCAAGAAGTAATAAATAATCTTTGAAGCAAGTAAGAACTGCATCAAGATTTATCACTGTATTTCAAGTTCTATCACCTACTGGGTCCAAATGTCAGATGATGAAGAGAAGGGCATCAATGTCCTATCTATTTACAAGCATTAAGATCATGGATCATGACATACCTAAATCAAGGAAACTTGTATATACGTATTTATCATAATTTATTATTAAAATTTTGGAAGCATGGAGAATAATGAATCTATTCCCTATCAATCCATTGTTTATGAGACAACTATTAACTTGCTATGAAAGTCAACCAAACAATGGAAGAGGTGTCATTTCATCCATTGAGTGTTAGCAATACCGACATTAGTAAATTGCACTACTTATGTGTCTGACTGCATGGACAACTTTTTTGACCACTCGGGATCAATTCCCATAATCTTCAAAGTTTCTTATCTTCATAATTTTATTTTTTTTTGGTACAAGAGGAGAGCACCAAGGCTCAAACCTAGGATCTCTACCTAAATCCCCACCTGATATTTAATTTGGGTTTTCTATGAATTCTCTTAAAGAATCTGAGGGCCTTTAAGATGATTCATAACAACTACATTCATGTTTGGCAAACAAAACTCAAATTTCTAGTGAATTTGCGGCCGATAGGATTAAAGAGTTATAGCATGAAGGATATATTACAAATGTATATGCATGAAAATTATTAAACGATATAAAGCGGAAGTGCTCTCTTATAAAACAGAACAATCAGCTGCATGCTGCAATGGGTACTTTTACCTATTGATAGGACAAGCAATCTATCTACCCTCACTCATCCTAATAGTGCATCAAGTAATATCAATGATTACATTATGCACACATTTAAATAACAATGCGTCCCAATTTCATCTTAAAGAGGAATTCTGTATTCCAAGAACCAGTACATTCAAGGCATGTGTAAAAGCAGGTGATCTTAAGGTAGCATGACCATACAAGAATATAGAAGCAATATTAGTCATTTATCAGGAAGCAGGCCACATTTAGCTCCTAAAAGGCCTGCAAAGTTAAGTGAGTGACATTTTCTCTCCAACCTAAGAAGTGCTTAGGGCAGATTGTATGTTGTATCTATTAGTCCAATTGCAATCGTAGATCATCTGGATCTCTTTCTCATAGGGTATATGTTACATATACTAGATTTGTATGTTGGTGTAGAACAACAAGCATTAGT
The DNA here is from genome assembly GCA_008921755.1 of Aristotelia chilensis. Lineage (NCBI taxonomy): Eukaryota > Viridiplantae > Streptophyta > Magnoliopsida > Oxalidales > Elaeocarpaceae > Aristotelia > Aristotelia chilensis. The sequence goes on from VEXP01000038.1 coordinate 2,332, forward strand.
ATCTCTCTAATTCCTTTTTTTTCCCTTTCAGATCTTTATCCCTCATAACTCTCTTTGTTCAGATTTTCTTCAGAAACCCCAGAAATAAATAGAATTTGTCACAACTGACGAACTATAACATGCCATGAATCCTGACCAAGAACCAAGAAAGCAAACCAACTTAGTCGAATTGTCATACAGCTAATGGACATTATCTGTCTAATTACCCATTGCCATACATACCTATTGCCATATAACATATCACATAATTAGTAATAAAGTATATACCAGCATAAGCTCATAGGGCCCTTCTTAAAGGTTCAATTTTACTATGCCTCTCATCAAAAGACCCAATCCAGCAATTTACTTTCTAACAACAATTCCCCACCTTGCAGAGGTTAAGGCTTTGAAACCCACAGTTCACACAATGAAGAAAAAGATTCTCTAAAAATATAAAAATTTCTAAAACTAGTAATAACTGAAACCATATTATAATCGAAATATTAAATGAATTAAAAAACTTTAATAAAAAAAAAGGCGAAACCCTAGTTCACCGGATGTATACAAGAGAGCACCCAAAAAAGAAAAGAAATAAGTGGAAAATAATTGAATAATAAGATTTAATACATCGATAAATTCCAAAAAAGTTCCCAAAAAAAGGCAAATAAGTGGAAATGAAGACCTAAAAAAATACTTATAACCTAAAATATACCTCAAAATTACTTCCAATTTTCTTTCAGTTGCATTACCAAATCTAATTCCTATCATTGCATGTTTTGTATTGTAATAGTTTATTTATTAATTAATTTTTGATTATTAGGAACCCATTACTAGGTAATGGCAAACCTCGGATACATAACCCCACCCGCAAGAATTATTTATTAATCAATAAAAGTCACATGAGATCCCAATTATTTCTTAGCATTATTTACGCCTCTAAAATAGCCATAAATCCATTATTTAGTGCCATCAACGGCATGGATAGGGTTATTTCTTAAATTATGTGATCGTACGTTTAATCTGAAAGTTTTAGAGAGATTTGCCTTGGTGGGTGTGCACACCCAATTTTATACCCATAACAAGTAATGGTCCCTTAGCACCCAAAAGTAAGGTTTCAAAAAGGCCGCTTACAATGGGCGTAAACCAAGGTAGTTTGCTTACGAGAACCCAAACTCTCCTACGCCTTTCCTAGGGAAGCTCAAGCCCTACCCATGTGTTGCCTACAACACATGTCACCTTCTCATTGGTTATTTTCCACCTCCTTAACCAGTTTACACATGTCACTTTCCTATTTCCTATCTAACGAACACTCATGACATCATTTGATTAGCTGAGATAACTCGTACAAGTATCCCATAGCCAGACCTTCATAATCTATAAATACCAACTCATATCACTCATCCAAGGACAACTAAATATTTCTTCATTTGCCAGTTTTTTTCTCAACTCTCTCTAAAATCCCTAAATATCTCACATATCCCTAAAATCTCATATTTGCTAATATAACTTTTCATTTCCCCATCACTTGGTTCCCTCGAGTATTTTTTTTTTCTTTCTTCATACCCCCATTTGCCTCCTGCCACATTCCCTGAGTTCCCTATGGATTGCTTGGCCATATCCCATTATTCTTTGTACAAAGCATTTCTCCAAATAACTAAAATCAATAAACACATTCACACGTATCCTAACAATCTTTCCATGTAGATTAGCATTGCATCTGCATATAAAGGACACAATTTGTAACTGTTTTGAACGTGTAACATTAACACAGACATTAGTAAAACATACATGCACACATATATACCACATTGACAGCAAATGACAGAAATGCCAAAGCATATGCATATATAGAGTTCATTGAGGTTTCATGTGAGATGCACAACTACATCCACCTCATAGACAACAGACTGACATAGCAATTCCATAAGCAAAACATGCACCAGAGCTTGGAAGATTTCTTCATTACTCAAAATGTTTCAAAAGAGGTCAACACAGGCAATATAAAGCAAAGTTGCAGAATGAATGTATACTGACTCAAAGCCACGTGGCGCTATGCGTAGAAGACGTAATGAAGGAGAGAGAATCTGAAAAAAGTCTTTATCTGGGGATACAACTCGCACCTGTTAAGAAAGAAGGAAAACTAAGAGTAATTGACTAAAGGGAAAAAATCCATACTAGCCAATCCATAATATTATGGAAAATTCAAATATGCAATAATCCCCATTGTGACTATGTTCATTCTAAAATAACGCATCACCTTCATTGGGAGATAAGATATACTATAGTCATATAGCCTATAGAATTCTAGGTTGCATAGTGAAAATGTGAGAGATCTCCAGAACCATGGCTTACCCCTATGGCCAAAAGTTTTTATTCATCCACACCTTAAATTAAGCTTACCAACAGAAACTTCTCTCTCTTTTCTCTCTCTTTCTTTTGCTTTTAGATCTTAATGAAGTACAATAAAAGTACATAAATCTATAGTAAGACCAAGATCTTAGACAAAAACTAGAAGCCCATGGACTGTAGATCAGTTATCCCCCAACAATGAGGATTTCCATTATTTTACTGCAGCCAAGCAGCAAAGGGGGCAATAAAAGGTGAAACATTGTTGAAGTCCATGAGAAAACTATGACTGAGGACATGATATATCACCAACAAACTCAACTAGCAGGCCAACTGGCATCTTCTTCACCTGCTTCCCACCTCAAATATATTACCGATACAGTAATTGGCTGAAAGACTTAAATCTCAAATAATTGAACTATTTTATCATAAATGAATAGGGGGAAAACAGGGTAAATATTGTGCATGAAAAAGTTATCCATTGGACTATTTTCTAAGAAGAATAAATGAAGGCAAATAATGCATGCTGAATGGTACAAAACTCCAGCAAATCTCCAATGTAAGCAGATATAGGGATATAAAGATTAAGCAGCAAAGAAAACAGAAAACTTTTAGCCTGCTTTTAAACTCTATAATGGTAAACTTTGAGTATAATTCCAGAAATTCTCAATGTCTGTAACTTTCCCAAAAAACTATTCTAAGTATTAATTGAAATAAGGTTTTTTTTTTTTTGGTTTAAGAGAGGGAGGGGAGGGTACTAAAATAGATTGAGCTGCTAATTCAGTTTAGAAAAAAGAAAATCGTTTTCAACAACTTATCAATTTTATTTTGCTCCAAAATAAATTAAGGGGGGCATGACATTTCTGAAGGATGTTCTTTATATGTTTGCCAAACAAAGCATAAGATAATCACCTTGAACCCAGCATCAACACTCCTTACAGCCAATGTTCCAATCACATCATCAGCTTCAACACCTGGTACCTGACTTTGAACAAACTCACGATTAACCACTATGTACCACCAAGGTCAACTAAATATATATATATGTAAGATACTCGGCTATTTACCTCAATCACCTTAATGGACATAGCCTTGATGGAGGCTTTCAAATATTGAAGTCCTTGAACTATGGTATCAGGCGTAGGGGGACGGTTGCTCTTGTATGAAGGGTATAGAGTGTGACGAAAATTCATTCCTTCAATAGTTTTTAGCATATATGATTAGACATACTATTTTTTACTACAATAATCACTCTGTAAACAATTGCTTGCCAACATATTAATTACAAATAACTGAGAATTTATAATATATAAATAATTACTACTTGCATGCATAAGTAATGTGATTTAAATCAAGTGCACTACAACGACAAAAATAGAAGGGCAAACAACAAACAAACAAGTAGATAAAGGCTCTAAGGCAGTGAGAAATGATAGCCTATGATTTGAGGAAAGATGTGACCTGAGGCAGCCATGCAGGAAAAACTAAGAGGCCAACCCCAAGCAATTCTAATATAAGGCCTCATTTATTAAGTTCAGTCAACAAAAATGAAATCAAGAAGCAACAATAAGATCAATAAAATGTGCATAAAACATATACATAAATAAATCATTAAAATTATAAGGATGTCTTCAAGTTGCACATTAAAATATATCTGCATGCTCCATGACAATTTTCAGCATCAAAACTATCTAGATGTTATCCACATTAGCTTAGCTACACATGCCAGGTACAGGTGCAAGTCCAGCTTTCAGACCAATCTAATACCAAGACGCAAAAAATGTGGAGAAACTAGAAAATGTTGATGATATGAGGTTCAGACCATTGTTGGCCTTCCTTTCTTCAATAACTGTGAAACCCAAGATCCAGCAACTTGTTAGAACTCTAGTGACTTGTTCTAGCTCCAGCGACCCTCAAATATTTTCAAAATTGGGGAAACGAAAGAAAAAAAAAAAGATACTTTCTTCTTCTTCCTTTTATCTCATTTGGGCATGGGTTTGAGAGTCATCTACTGTGCCTTGTCTGTATCTTGTTGTGTCAATATAAGTTTAATTCAAGCTACTAGTCAAAGCCCAAAAGGTAAGGAAATATGGTTAGTGCATAACTTTTTGTAAGAGCAAAAATCATAGGACAAACTGACTGGAGCTTAAAATGGTAGATCCGGTGATTTAGCCAGATGCATTATTGATGCAAAGATGCTTTGGCAAAGTCTTCAAGGAGGTTGTAGTCCAGACTTAAGTTCAAGTTTCCAAAGCAGCTTGAATACCATCTTCATGGATAGACATGTGGGGAAAGGTTAATGTAGAATAGGTCTAGGGTTCAACTCACTGTCCCTATGGATAATGTAAATTGACCCAATAAAGGAAGAAAAACGGCTGCAATTCAAGACACACACACACAGAGGAATGATCAATAGCATTCAGTACATGAGAATGAGTTGCAGGAAGTTAAGAAACTTCAAACTGACTTCCAAAAAGGAAGATCAGCAACTTGTCGCAGAATAAAACATAATGCTCTCTTCAACAATCCTTTATTCTAAAGTAAGGAGAACATTTTGAGAGAGAGAGAGAGAGAGAGCGTAATTAAGAGGAAACAAAAACCCAAGAATCAGTCATTTTAGCAAAACCAGAAATATCAACCAATTTGTTGCCAAGCTTTTCCAACAGGAAACCTAGCTTTTGACCATGTTAGGGATTGTACCATGCATGATCCATACAGAGTACGGCAGATATCATGGCAACCAACATAAGAAGTAACATGAGTGAAGGTGAAAGATCCCTTGGAAGCACACTGCATGAATGCAGTTTATATTTGAGCTGGATTTGGGCAATCATAAATGTAGAAAAGTAGTTTAACATCCGGAACCAGCAGCCCAAGAATTCATAAGTGACTTTCAACACATCATGTACTTTCGTTTTTGCATATATTGGTATAGTAATTGAGTGTTCAATGAACAATTTATCTTATTTTTAATATCACTATATCAGTACATAAATTATGTCCATTGATAGACGCTTTTATCACAGAACTACTAAGGCTTTTCCTTCAGGTGAATAAGAATTTAGTAACTATGTCTGTTCCTGTCAGTAGGTCCTCAACTTTTTACTCAAAAAATATCCTTATCCCCTTAAATCTTTATCCAGATTTCATTAACTTTCGGTTGGGGATTCACATCTAGAAGAGTCAAAGTTTTTCCCTTTGAGGAGAAGTTTAAAACTTCCTAATATCGCATACCAAAATAAAAATTCTGTACAAAGGACTTGCATTGAGTTGCCTAGCAATTCTTTAAGGGAATAAAGTAACTAAAGATTCTAAACTATGGAAAAATACATGGAAAAGAGAAGAGACCATAGAGAAAAGCAGCCTATAGTATTTTGTAGTATCAAATAAATATCATCAAGCACATATTTTTAATTAAATGCCTGGGCATGATGCACATGGTGTAGCTTATAGATTGTTAGGAGGTTCTATCATGCTGTTTCAGTCATCATACAACCGCTTGGAAAAATAAGTGATAACTTCCAGTGCTTCAAGAAAACATACTACCTTGGTCGTTGGTACATATTCTACAACCACTAAATCTTTACGCCAAAATAACCACAAAAAAAAAAAGGAATGGAAAAAATCAATCGATGAACACAAACAAAAAAATTAAAAAAAAAAAATTAAAAACTTTTCATAATTAGAAATTAATAATTGAAACAATCAAATTTGCAAAACATACTAATATAGGAAATTGTGAAATTCTTTAGAATTTAATATTTGAGTCAAAAGACATGGGAAAGTGAACGAAGTTCAATTAGCAGGCATGTTATACCTTATCACATCTTTAGGTATCAAAAGACCATGTAGCATTTACATAAGATGTATCTTACTAAAGAATAGGATATCCCCTGCTAACAGGAAACTCAATTCAAACCCAGCAAGGCTCCCCCATAATCGCTAGGTTTCACAAGTAGGGTTTCTTATTTCCTAACAGATCGCCCCCTTTATCAACTTCTTTATGCCAAGAAAAAAAAAATGAAAACTATGTGCAAACATACCTTTTGCCATGACATTTTCTTTTGAAGAAATAGAAGAATGACCAAATGGAATTCCTGAAAAGAAAATTTTGTTTTATCAAAATTTTGCTTAAAGAACAGCTTCATAAACAAAAGTACCCCATAACTCATGTACATTCGCCACTGACTATCAAAAGGAATATGAAACCAGACAACCAGCATCCAACATGTGAAGGATGGAACACCATTTGGAATTAACTACTTCTAGAAGCATTAACACCAAAGCATAGTTTCAAATGGTATCAAAAAACTTAAGTTCATCCCTTTAGCACGATACAAACATTACTAATAAACAGTTAACACTAGTATGCACCTCAATAAATAAGACTAGTCTCTCAAATTTCTTTACCATAAATTTTACCAAACAAGATTCCCCCAGACAATCCGACACATGTAAAACATATTTCACAAACCTAATTACCCACAAAAAAATGGCTGGAAAATTTGAAGTTGATAAATTGCCACACAGTAACAAATTACAACAATAACCTACTAGGTACATTCATCCTCCAAATTAACATCTTCCAGGCATATGCACAAGTGTGCGAAGATGTCAAGGAGCACTTTTAGGAACAATATCACAAAATGACTACCACATTGCACACCACCCAAGGAGCACGTTTCCTTCAAAGTTCTATAGCACAAGAGAATTGCCAAAGAGTAAATGCAAGTACCTTTTAACAATAAAGGTGTAGCACAGAAAATATATGTTAGCATTCTTAATCATTCTAATTGACAATTAAATTTCTCAAGAATCTCTCCACAGATTGTTGCTATAAGCCTCTACATATTTATTAAGTTCAATAAAGTCTACAATAAGAATCAGCGAAATTCTTGGACACTGCCAGCATTGTTTGATGTGCAAGTTCAAGCATGTGTGTGTGTGTGGAGAGAGAGAGAGAGAGAGAGAGAAAGGTCACTAGACAGGTGCCACAAACAAAGAGTAAATTAAAAGAATATCTTAAGAATGAAACATGAAGCATGATAATTTAATGAAACGTCAAGAGAGACCTGGAAAGAGAGACTACTAAAAACAGAGAACACAACCGAAGTCCTCGTAAATTTTGAAACTAAAATCCATATCTCCACCCTTAACAAAAGGGCAAGCAAAATGCAACATATTGGAGGTATGCATAAAGGCACTCTATTTCTTCAAGTTTAGGCATAATGCTACCAAAAGGGTTCTACATCCTCCCAATTAGTCTAATAAATGCTCTTTAATAATTGATAAGTAACTTGAAATACCTTGGTCCACCTTAATTCGAACATCCCTAAAGGCAACATAGCTATCCCAAAAAAGAGAGCATCCACATAAAAAGCAAGTGGATGATGAAAATGGTTGTTCAAAGCCCAATCATCATTTTTGCGTAAGGTTCACAATTATGTTGATAGAGCTTTATTCCTCTTGTGCTAGAACTTACACTGCATACTCTGTTAGGAGTCATACTCTAGGAAAAGCCCTTGACTTCAAAAGAGACTTTTTAATATCAAACAAGTATGTGATATTATGAAAATATTAAGTCAAATTATGAGAAGCACTTGCATGTGCATGAGAGAGAGAGAGTTAACAACCACTAGAACCAATGATGCAAATACTCTTAGAAGAGAGTAACTAAGATGTGTACATGGCGCCTAATCATATAGAAGGGGATAGATTGGAGGGTTCTTCCAATTGTAAACCATCAATGTTTCACCTTCAATTCAATATTCAAGTATTAACTCAGGAAAAATTATGAAATTTCACATATTTCATCAACAGAAACGCAAGGAAGGCATCAGACAAATCAACTAGGAAATGAAAATATCACAAAGGCAACAAATTGTTCTCGGAGCTCTGTAGCAGTCAAATGGTTTTAAGATTCCACAATCCCACCACAAATATGAATTTAAATGATAGAACCAGAACCATAGGCATATTTGATGTGACAAAGGTAGATGAGGAAATATGGGTAAATGTCTCCAAGGGCAACTGAAGTTACACCACTAGCTGAAATTAATTTATGTTAAACTCAAACTATTTGTTTTTTGCTGTCCAAAAATAAAAATTAAAAACCCCTGACTCACACTAAAAGCATAATGGAAATCTACATAGCATTTAAATATAGTGGCTAAATGTAGAGCGTGTAAGAGAATAGAAACAAGCATGTACAGCAGCTAATAAGATCAAGAACAAAATGTCACCGAATTTTATATCTCACCATCATGGTCAAACACCACCTGCAAGGAAAAAATAACCATAGGATGGAAATAAGCAATTAAAAATCAATAAGACATTAGAAAAGAGAAAGAAAAATAACTTGGGAAAATCCTGCATAAGTCAAAACAACACAGAGGCATACAAGCAAAAACTAGGTAAAATAATTTTCCTAATAACTGATATGTAAGATAACTTTAGACAACAAAACAACATAATAAGTAGAATAGTCACTGAAAAATCAATTTTTTTGCCAAAGATTCATTGTCTAAATGTATTTTACTTTTCCACCTTTCTCGGTAACTAATGGGAAAACAAACACTGTATTTTACTCATATAATTGATTACTGGAGATGATCTAGTGACGGATATATGTTTGATGCCACACACTCCAAAGGAAATAATGTTAGTATTATCCTAACAAAGATGCAATAACTGAATTAGACTTATTAACTTCAAGCATTTGGTGTCAACAAATGAGACAACATATGTGCATTCTGACACAACACACAGAAGATCTGCTACTATTTAAAAATTAGATCTTGGCAGTGTTGTTAGTGCAACAATTTGAATTGTTGGCTACCAGCATAGTTTCAATGATAGTTATCAGAACTGGATTGGAGGGACTCGCTAGTTGAACCAATGTCTCAGCATTCAGCCACTCAGTTATGCTTGTGAACTGACACGGCTAACATGGTGAGTTTTGGGATGGCATAGGAGAACCTAGATGGGTAGCTGCAGCTCTCATATATTGAATAGGTCAATTTCACATTTGAGGGGGCATGAACACAGGAACTAAAGTCCAAAGCACCTTTAACCACTTACAACCACTAATATGCTTCTTTCTCCCGCTTTTCATGCTTGAACTATTTGTATGTTTTCTAACTTCAAAAACTTACTATGCATGTTCAACATACATAATAAAATCTATCCTGTCCAACCATTTGATCTGCAGCTCGACCAGTAACCTAGCCACCCATCCTTTTGACTCCAACATCTGTCTAGTTCATATTGTCAGGTTTTGACGCATTGTATTCCAGTGTGTTTGCCACCTTCTTATCAAGCAAAGCCAAGTTTTATCTTAGTAAATTCATCCTTTTTGTACATATAAAATATATGAGGCTTATCTTCACACTTATCCAACTAATAATCTCTATTACCGTCAATGATCAGGATTCGTTGGTTTGAATACTATTAAACTTAAATACGATCCAAGTACAATAAAGTCAACCTAAAGACAATATGGAATAGTGAAAATACATCAAGCAATGCAACAGATATTTGAACTTTTATGAAGAAATAAGAAAATCAAGCATGCAATGGAAAAATTCATACCGCCACATGGGAAGGGATAAATTCCAGAACATCAATTATCTGCAAGAGTAATATTATTAATTAGAAATGCCTTAAACCAAGAAAGCTTGAATAACAGCTGGAAATTAAAAATTTAACCCTAACACACCCATAAAGACCTCCTAAAGAAAGAGTAACACAAGATGAGCATAAGTATGACAATCATAGCCAAGAAAGAGCAATCAATAGAATGCTTAAATCCAGTCCTAAATTTCACAATCCTTTTATTCATGACACCAATCAGAATTTTCCCCTAACACAAGAACAAAATTAAAAAAAAATCCAATGGATAAAAAAAGGACACCTATGGTTAGACTTCACTACACTAAAAACATAAGTAGTCTAACTTTAAATATGACTATTCTCCTTTAGCTTNTAGTCTAACTTTAAATATGACTATTCTCCTTTAGCTTTTTTAAACATTTACTACAGTTGGAGTTGGGGCCTGGGCAATACACCAGTGATTTAATTGACAAGTTGAATGCTTTTGGAAGTAGTTTGGATTTAATATAATAGGAGTCAATTACAACAAAGAAAAAATGCAGTCTTACTACAACCTAAATTTGTATCTAAAGAGAACAATATCAAGTCAATGGATTAACAAATAATCAGAGGAACAGCAGAACA
>VEXP01000039.1:0-12756 GCA_008921755.1 Aristotelia chilensis
AAAAAAAAAAAAGGCGGGATTGGGCAGGCCTAGGCTTCGAGATTTTTGTCAAGACTCAGTCAAGCCCGGCCTGAACCCATCTTGTGGACAACTCTAAGTAAGACCCACTACTATAGTCAGGATCTCCTCTAGTAACTCTATTATTGGAGAAAATTAATAACATTATTTTTGTTTTGTTTGTCATTTTAATGATGTGATTAGAACTCTTGTTTTTTTTATATGTAGTTATGTGGTACATTAATTATTTTGTTGGGAATAAGGAAGAGAAGTTTATTGTGATTATGGCTAAAATGATGTCTAAAGTTGAACATTGTGTGCTCCGTATGTGATGATTTCTTCAACTGAATTTTAGTGAAATGGAGATTAAACAATTGTGCTATATTATATATTACTTCCAAGTAATGATTATATGTTAGTGCTATACTATATTTATTGCTCTTTTGGGCATAGAAGGGTGTTCTATAGAAACTTTTATGCTTCACAAATCGTGTTGGTTTGTGGAGCAAGTAGCATGTGTGCTCATGCGAGCAAGAAAACTAGTTACACCGGTTAGCATTGAGCTTCTGAGGGGACGTGAATCATCTAAAGAGAGCGTAATTTACTTCAAATATTTTTTGTTATATCTTGTGCATTAGTCACCAACAATTTGTTGGTGGAATTTTTGTGGTTGATTTGGGGTTTGTTTCTTACTTGTGTTTTGGGTTCTCTTGCAGATGTTAGGAGATCCACTCGTCCGTTCCTTGAGGATAAAACTGAAGATGACCTCTTTCAAATTGATGTGAGTAATTTGTGAAATCATTAAAATTAGTTCTTTTATTTCCATGAATTGATTGGTGGTGGTGAACTAATATATGATCCAATGTATATACAGGTTCGGGTTTGCAGTGGGAAGCCAATGACAATCATTGCTTCCCGAAAAGGGTTCTATCCTGCAGGAAAACATATTCTTCTGTGCCACTCTTTGGTCAGTCTGCTGCAGCAGATAAGCAGGGTTTTCGATGCTGTAAGTTTAATTTGATTATCGGGTTTCATTGTAATCTGCTTCTCTTGTGGTACTTTTTGGCATGCATGTGTGTTTTTTTTTTTTCCTTCATGGAATCCTATGATAACTGTAATTTTGTTGCAGGCATACAAAGCTCTTATGAAAGCCTTTACAGAACACAATAAAGTATGTATATTTGTACATTGTTTCACTCTTTGATAGAGTATTAATCACTGACAATGATTGTTCATTTACATTTTTTTTTCTCATTTCAGTTTGGCAACCTACCTTATGGTTTTCGGGCAAACACATGGGTTGTTCCTCCGGTTGTTGCTGATAACCCTCCTGTTTTTCCACCACTTCCTGTGGAGGATGAAAATTGGGGAGGGAATGGAGGTGGGCAGGGAAGAGATGGTAAACATGATTACCGGAAGTGGGCAAAAGAATTTGCGATTCTCGCAGCAATGCCTTGTAAAACAGCAGAAGAGAGGCAAATTAGAGATCGGAAAGCCTTTCTGCTTCACAGTTTATTTGTCGACGTTTCAGTAATTAAAGCTGTTGCAGCAATCAAGCATATCGTTGACAGTAACCAGTACTCGTTAAACAATACTGCTACTTCAGTTTTGCATGAGGAAAGAGTTGGAGATTTGTTAATTAAGGTGACAAGAGATGTGCCTGATGCAAGTACAAAGTTGGATTGTAAAAATGATGGGAGTCAAGTTCTTGGAATGTCACAGGAAGAGCTTGCTCAAAGGAATTTACTTAAAGGCATAACTGCTGATGAAAGTGCAACTGTTCATGTGAGTGTAATACATGCTCTAATTGCTTATTATAACGTGCAGATTGTATTAATGCTTAATTCACCTTTTGGGCTTGTAGGATACTTCTACGTTAGGTGTTGTGGTTGTTAGACATTGTGGCTATACAGCTGTTGTAAAAGTTTCAGCTGAGGTGAATTGGAATGGAAGACCTATTCCCCAGGATATCGACATTGAGGACCAGCCTGAAGGAGGCGCCAATGCCTTGAACGTCAATAGGTCAGTTTATATCTATTAGGCTTCTTAATCGTGGGACCAAGACAGGGAACTAGTCAACTGCTTACTAACTTATACTAACTGTTCATTATCAGCACACGCACACGTACACACATCAACTGTTCAAAGAAATTAATTACGTTGGTCGCATGTAATGCATTGATTTCATAATAATACTAACTTTCCTAACAAATTTCCTTTCAGCTTGAGAATGCTGTTGCACAAGTCATCCACGCCTCAATCATCTAGTACAGTTCAGCGATTGCAGACTACAGATTCAGAAAATTTTTGTTCTGCTAGGTCGTTGGTGAGAAAAGTACTAGAGGATAGTTTGCTGAAGTTGCAAGGAGAATCCCCTAAACACACCAAATCTATCAGATGGGAGCTGGGAGCATGTTGGGTACAACATTTGCAAAATCAGGCTTCAGGGAAAACTGAGTCCAAGAAAACTGAAGAAGCTAAGCAAGAGCCTGCCGTGAAGGGACTCGGAAGACAAGGTGCACTCCTAAAGGAGATAAAGAAGAAAACAGATGTCAAAAGCAGCAAAGCTGAACAGGGCAAGGAAGTTCCTGCAGGTAGCAACCTTGACATGAACAAGAAATCAGATACTATTAATCAGAAGGATTTAGAGAAACAAGATGAGGAAATGGAAAAAATGTGGAAAAATCTGCTTCCTGAAGCAGCATATTTGCGTCTTAAAGAATCAGAAACTGGTCTTCACCTTAAGGTTTGCTTGCTGCTTTTCCAGAAGAACAACCATCTCCCCAAACGTTTTGCATGTAGCTTTAATTCGTGTAGCTAATTAATTTCCCCAATCGTTGATCTATATATATTTCTAGTATTGAGCTGTCTTTTATCTACATGCTTATAAAACATAAATTTTTTCCCACTTCATCTCTAATATCGATTTTGATTCATTTATGGTTGGCTTGTTTTCATATGGCAGTCACCAGATGAGTTGATTGAAATGGCACATAAATACTATGCTGATACTGCTCTTCCAAAACTGGTTAGTTCCTCGATAATTAACATTTGTTTTGCTCCTGAGATGCTTTGGTTTTAACATGTGTGGTTGGTTGACTTCATTACAATTAGGTGGCAGATTTTGGCTCTCTAGAACTTTCACCAGTCGATGGAAGGACATTGACAGATTTCATGCATACCAGAGGTTTGCAAATGTGTTCCTTGGGGCGTGTGGTAATTTCTTCTATTTCCTTGTCTTCTAAATTTTAGATGCTTTTAATGCCATCACATATGAATACAATTTACTCTCTGATAGTTAGTAATTATAGCTTTTTCTTAGTCCCTCAGTATAAAAATTCTACTCACCCTAGTCATTCCTGCCACCAACAGAAGTTCTACTTAAACATGCTTATTGCTTAAAGTGTTTTGGAGAATATATTTAAAGATAGGGTTTGAGACTTTTGAATCTTAATTTCCTTTTTGTCTCCCTTCATTCTAGGTTGAACTTGCAGACAAGCTCCCCCATGTGCAATCACTCTGTATACATGAAATGATTGTTCGAGCCCACAAACACATATTGCAGTCTGTTGTAGCAGCAGTAGATAATGTTGCTGACTTGGCTTCATCAATAGCATTGTGTCTAAATATATTGTTAGGAACACCAAATGAAAATGCTGATGCCGATATTACTAACGATGATAAGTTAAAATGGAAGTGGGTGGAGACCTTCCTTTCAAAGAGGTTTGGGTGGCAGTGGAACCATGAAAGCTACCAGGATCTCAGAAAGTTTGCCATACTTCGTGGGCTGTCCCACAAGGTACAATGATCAGACTCTCTTGCTATAGTTTTGTTACCTCGGGATACACTCCAGAATTTAAGTTAAGTCATCGTTTGCTAGGTTGGGCTTGAGCTTGTTCCTAGGGACTATGATATGGACACTGCATCACCTTTTCGGAAGTCAGATATCATAAGCATGGTCCCTGTATACAAGGTAACATACATTAGTAATTTATTTTAGAAACTGTGCCTTAAATTTCTTATTATACATCTTAGTTGCTTTGACAATGTTAATTCTTTTATACAGCATGTTGCATGCTCATCTGCGGATGGGCGTACACTATTGGAATCATCCAAGACTTCCTTGGATAAAGGTAAATTGGAGGATGCTGTTAACTATGGCACTAAGGTATGTTATAGCTTCTCTCTTTTTGCTGGTACATGATGCCATTTTTCCTCCTTTTTTTTTTAATCAATAAGTTAAGCCAATATTCCATATTGAATTTTGAAGGCACTCTCAAAGCTTGTGTCAGTCTGTGGTCCTTATCACCGAATGACAGCGGGAGCATATAGTCTTCTGGCTGTAGTGCTCTACCATACTGGGGATTTTAATCAGGTATGTGCTTTAAATTTTTTGAATACTACTATGCATGCATTGTGTGGCTACACATATGTGCTGGCATATGTTGTGATCTAGTCTCAATAAACTCAAGCAGTTATAATTTATGATTTTTAGTACTTTGAACATATTTTGCTTGAAACCAAATTTAGAAATGGTCAAGTTGAGTGCACGACGGATTTCCACACAGTGATGAAGCAAGCAACTTTTCTGGATTTTCTTTCTGTTTTCTTTCTGCCTTTATGAATTATAACATAGTTAGCAATGACATAAATCTAGTTCTGCTTTGTAATATGTTGAACAAATGGATATTGGCAATCACTTTCGATCCAAAAATTACTGACTTTATTATTGTTATTATCTTAGGCATACAATTCTGTTCAGGTTACTTTGTTTTATCTGTTTGATATGTATCGTTTCAATTTATTAAAAAATTTCTATACTGACCTTATTTTTTTTCATTTAGGCAACCATTTATCAACAAAAGGCATTGGATATTAATGAGAGAGAGCTTGGACTTGATCATCCTGATACAATGAAAAGTTATGGGGATCTAGCTGTCTTCTACTATCGACTTCAACATACAGAGTTAGCCTTGAAGTACGTCTCTATTTTTTTTTCCCCTTTTTCGTGATTTTGATACCATGGTGGATATCCTCACGCTCTTCCATTGCTTTCTAGTATGCTGGTTTATTGTTTGTTTTTAATGTCTGAAAAATTACAGTGTCATTGTCAATAGCTAACTTCTCAAGCTCCTTGGATTCTTAACTTTGAGACTGAAAACACAGGTGTAAGTTTTAGCAAGAAAGGGAAGGAAAATTCTGGGGGCCTTAATATTTTGACTACTGGAGAGATGGTACAAAAATATGGAATTAATTGAACTTCTGTTTGGTTTGACAGCAATTCAGGACAAAATGTGTTCTCATAGGAAAAACAAATATTGAAACTATTGGGCTTAGTTTGATTGTACTCATATGTCCCACCTGTTTGGTTTAGTAGTGTGGTCCACTGACTAGGTTTCAAACCCATTCTTAAAGAAACTTAATGCTTTCAAACTCCCACAGAAGCATATGAGCGTTGTAATACAGAAATCTTGTTGTTTGTGGGGTTTTTTTTTTAATTATGGTTGAAGATGTATGGCTTACTTTTATTTTTGACTCATTCTAGGTATGTCAATCGTGCATTGTATCTTTTGCATTTAACATGTGGGCCTTCTCATCCAAATACGGCTGCCACCTATATAAATGTAGCAATGATGGAGGAAGGTTTGGGGAATGTCCATGTTGCTCTTAGGTACTTGCATGAGGCTCTGAAGTGTAACCAAAGACTACTTGGAGCTGATCATATACAGGTAAATTCTTTCATTTACGGAGACATTTTACAAAGTTTTAATGTAACAACTGAGGATCATGCTAACTAGCCAAGGATCACCCATCAGCATTATTTGTGCCACATTCTGTCTCTAAGAAGCTGATTGCTTTTCCATTGCGTCTTTCATGTTTGGAAGTGTTGTAACATTAAATGGTATCATTTATCCGTTTATGTTTAACACACTTTTGCTTTCTTCAGACTGCTGCCAGCTACCATGCCATAGCAATTGCTCTCTCTTTGATGGAAGCATACTCCTTAAGTGTTCAGCATGAACAAACTACCCTGCAGATACTGCAGGCCAAACTTGGGTCCGAGGATCTACGTACACAGGTAGTAACAAAATTAGCATTCGATGATTTATTCTCATTTTGTATGGTGACTTTTGTTCCTAAGATTATATACAACGAAATTTTGTAGGATGCGGCTGCATGGCTTGAGTACTTCGAATCCAAGGCTCTGGAGCAGCAAGAAGCTGCACGCAATGGTACTCCAAAGCCGGATGCCTCCATCTCCAGCAAAGGTCATTTGAGGTAAAATTACAAGCAGAATATTATGTGCTTGCACATCAAACCATATTGTTTGACTGATAGTCTTCAATATATAAGCAAAGAGCCCAAATATCCTGTTGCCCAAAATTAAACATAGGATTCGCTTATCTTCTGATGGTCTGTGTTGTTCCAGTGATATAGTTATTGGAATATGTTCACTCATGATCAGCTGATGATTCAATTGTCAAGGTTAATGAATGGCTGGTCATTCTGATGTATTTCATAATTATGTGTTACAGGGATTTAGTCATCGGTTAACATGTGCTTTTTGTGGGTTTCTTTTTCTCTTTGTTGTCGTTGTTGACTTATAAATTTCTGGAAACAATTTTATGTACTTGTTAACTGAAGTAACTCCTACAAGAACTTTCTTCAAACCAGTCATTAGATTTGGCAATGGAATTTTGAGATAGGTTTTGTTTATGTGATATAAACATCTAAATGATATGCTTTCCAATCTTGGATCAGTGTATCAGACCTCTTGGATTATATAGCTCCAGATACAGATATGAAAGCAAGAGAAGCTCACAAGAAAGCTCGTGCAAAGGTCATAAACTCTCTAGCATATCCCTTGTTTCCTGTTTCTTTTTGTCTCATTGCTCTAATAATCTGATGGAAATTTCCCTTCTTCATACAGGTAAAAGGCAAACCAAGCCAAACCTGGGAAACTGTATCAGTTGAATATCAGAAGGATGCAATTTTGTCCCCAACTTATCCTGTTATGGAGAACTCAAGTGATAAAGAAAACAAATCCGACGCTCAAAATGCAGAACCTAGGAATGAGAATCCTGATTTAACTCTCCCAGATCAGTTGATATTGAATAAAATTGATGACCTGGTACCAGATGACACCTCAGATGAAGGATGGCAAGAAGCTGTTCCTAAAGGTCGCACACCAGCAGGTCGTAAATCTTCTAGTTCAAGGAGGCCAAGCCTAGCGAAACTGAGCACTAACTTCATGAATGTATCCCAGTCATCAAAATACCGAGGAAAGCCCACTAATTTCACATCCCCAAGAACAACCCCGACTGAGTCTGCTGCTTCTGGTGGACCCACTCTTCCTGTTCCTAAAAAGTTTGTTAAGAGTGCAAGCTTCAGTCCAAAGCTGAGTAACCACAGCACGTCAGCTGGTGGAGCAGAGAAAGTGGCTAACCCAAAGTCAGCTCCATCTAGCCCAGCTTCAGCTGATCAAGTTGCCAAGTCTGCTCCTGTGACGAGTGCATTCAGTGTTCAGGCAGCTGGAAAACTTTTCTCCTACAAAGAAGTTGCTTTGGCTCCACCTGGGACGATTGTAAAGGCAGTGGCAGAACAGCTGCCTAAAGGAAACCTTCCCACAGAAACAAGTCCTCAGGTGATTCAAGAGCAAGCTGTGTCTGAGGGCACCCTTGGCGAGGGGTCAGCAGTAAAGGCTGCAGAGAAGGGTCAAAAATCCATAGGCGAGAAACAGCTTCTGGTTTCTGATAAGGAAATGAAAAGCCCTGCCAATGAAGAACAAAAAATAGAAGTGGTGGATTTTGTGGTGACAGAATCCCTGGAAGACAATAAGGGTGCTGTCATTGAAGACGTAAAAGCAGAAGCTGGAAATGTTGAGAATTCTGATACTTTTAAAGATTCAAACAACATTACTTCCAAAAGTGAAGTACTGCAAACAAGAGTGTTAGACCCGGCGGCTTCCCCTAATTCGGAACCTCAATCTGGTTTAACTGATAATACAACTTTGTTGAAGGAAAAAGAAGCTTCCACTCACAAAGAAATAATTATAGATGAAAATTCACATGATCTGCCCAATGGCGACACGAGTGTTAAGCCATCGCCAGCTGAAGGAGAAAAGCAAGATGAAGCAGAAACTGGAAAGGAGACAACCAAGAAACTTTCTGCTTCTGCACCACCTTTTAATCCATCCACAACTCCAGTTTTTGGCTCAGTTACACTTCCTGCTTTCAAAGATCATGGAGGAATCCTTCCCCCGCCAGTGAATATTCCTCCAATGCTCACAGTTCCTGTCCGTAGATCACCGCATCAGTCAGCAACAGCTAGGGTTCCATATGGTCCAAGGCTTTCTGGCAGTTATAACAGGTCTGGAAATCGGGTGGCACGTAACAGACCTGGCTTCCACAACAGTGAACACAATGGGGAAGGGAATCACTTCGGCCTTCCAATGATAATGAATCCACATGCAGCTGAGTTTGTACCTGGCCAACCTTGGGTTCCCAATGGCTATCCAGTGTCTCCAAATGGTTTTTTGGCTTCTCCAAATGGCTTCCCCATATCCCCAGTGACGACAAATGGATATCCAGTTTCACCAAATGGTATTCCCGCGACTCAAAATGGGTTTCTGATATCTCCAACAGGTTCAGTAGAATCACCTGCTGTTGAAACTGTTGATGTTGGTGGTGAAATCAAAAGTGAAGCTGCAGTAGA
This sequence comes from Aristotelia chilensis, assembly GCA_008921755.1. Taxonomy (NCBI): domain Eukaryota; kingdom Viridiplantae; phylum Streptophyta; class Magnoliopsida; order Oxalidales; family Elaeocarpaceae; genus Aristotelia; species Aristotelia chilensis. The sequence continues at coordinate 8,713 of VEXP01000039.1, forward strand.
GGAGAGTACTGAGAAGTCCTCGACAGAAGTTGAAGGTGAAAACCAGCCAAGTGAGGAAAAACCGCTGGAAGATCAATCTTTGGACGACAATAAAACTAGTCCTGAAATTGAAGAAAAGCCTAAAGATGCAGGCCCTGTAGCTGGTGACACTATTGTGGCAGCAGAAACTTGTGGTGACATAATAGTTGAGGGAAAACCAAGCAAATGTTGGGGAGATTACAGTGACGGTGAAGCTGAGATTGTTGAGGTTACAAGTTAAAGGATCATGGACTTTTCTTTGATACAAAGTGATTGGTTCAAAGCCAAGGGCTGTATAGCTGTGAAAGACAAGACAAGAGAAGCGATACGAGGCTGGTAATGACAGGGAAAAGTTATTGCGAAGTTTGTGACATAATTGACAGTAAAGGCAATGTGAATACTTTCTGATACAGTGTGGTTTTGCTGCAGTGAGAGAACTGTTGATAGAATGGTATACGAAAGAAATATGCCATGACCGTGGAAGGAGCTGTTGAGTAGTTCATTTGAGATTTTGTAAACAAAAGAGAACCTTGATCTTTTTCATATTATTCTTTTTATTTATGTAAACAAAAAAGAACCTTGGAGATTTTGTACTTCTATGTCATACTCTCAGGATCGCTGTATGGAAGGTATTTAACAATAACGTTTCAATTTCTTAGCCAAATACTAATGTGATAGCCCTGTTTTTGTCTGTGTGTGAATACCCAATTTTGGGAGAGAGAGATCCTTCATTTAAACCGTGTTGGATACCTTGAATAACGAGTACTTGCTTGTGATTGAAGTGTGTTTCCAAACCTGCCTTGAAAGGCACGAGGAACTAGGACTGTTTTGCTTAATCTTATCTCACAAGTAAGATTGTTAATAAGGGTTTCGATTTGAGTATTAATAATGCCTGAGATCGAGAATTGAAAGGATGAGCGTGTAAAAATTTCCTAGGTTAACTATAGTGGCCTATACTTGATAGAAACCAAAAACCAGTCAAATGGAATTTAGTATGATGACTAAATTATAAATTTCTAATAGATCACAAATACAACACAAACTGCTCTCCCTGACAATGAAATTGCAGAAACTTTCTTTGTTGCATTACAATGCAAGCCATACAACAAGAGAAACTGCAGACAGAATCTGGAGAGATCTAAAAGCTCTGACCGTTGTCAATGTCAATAGCTTAGTGTAAATGGCTAACAAGCACAGGTTGGTGATCCCCGGCGAAAATCCATTATAACTAGTGTGGCAGCACTGTGAGCAAGTGCCCCTAAAACAACAAACACATGGAAAATTTGATGGCTGTGCCCTGCAACATCAAATGCACCAGGCTTCCATCGCTCTGGTACTCTACTAACATAAAACACAACTCCTGCAGCATATAAAACAGCCATAGCAAGCTCATATCCAAAGGAAACAAATATATGTGGATGGCCCCAATGGAGGGCAAGTGCATGTGCTGCTGGAATCACCCCTGAGAAGCCCATAGAGAGGAATAGAGTGGCCCTGAAGGATCGGAAACGAGGAGCAGAGAGAGCAGGTGCGAGGAGGGTGATGATGACAAGGACACCGAGCACAGTTATGAAGGTAAGATAAAAGAACCGCGGATAGGGGTTACAGAAGAAAGCATAATAGATGGGTGCAAAAAAGGAACACACAATCATAAGGGAAATGCCGGCATAGTCTAGACGCCAAAAGAAGCGGTTGAAGCGTTTGGAGTGGCAAGCAAAGAGATGGGAGAGGGAGCTGCAAACCAAGCAGCCCATAGCCCCTGATAAGAAAACAAACCAGGGCCATTTAGGAATAGCAGCCTCGTGATCATCTTCTTTATGGTCATGGAAAACTGATGCCTGTGAAATGTGTTTCAAATGTGAATCCTGCAAACAAAGAGTTCAGCATAATTGGCATTAACATAACAGAAAATGAATATACCATAGTAAAATCCATCAGATGAAGCATCTCACACTCCTATTCTTACCCCCTTGTTACTTGAGAGTCCCACTTAATTGTGATATCATTAATAGGTTGTGGCCCCTATATGTAGGACCTTATCAACACGTGGTAATGTCTATAAATCACACTAAGATCTTAGCATCAGGCATGGGTATCTGAATTGAACTAAGCAACATGCAAGCTTGCTATTACCGCTAAAGTCACTGATCACCAAGGACAGAAAAATAAAAGTTTTGCCACTCTATGAATCAAAACTTCATAACAGCTAGGGTACTCTATGATGGTGGGGACCTTCCTTCCCTTTTTTAACTACATAATTCATAATTGTATTATTATCAAATGGTAGTTGTGGAGTATGGAGTATGGGAATGAAAAGACTTACAAACCAAAACTACTTTTTCTTTCTTTCTTATAAGCAAATTCATTAGATTCCAAAAACATCTCCTTATCTGGCATTTAAGATGCTAGGGGGATGGATGGAGGACATTTGAGTGGCCCTGACGCAGCTACCTTCCCAACTCATCCAACAGGTAAAACCTGTGTCTTCTATTTCACAAAGGGAATATGCCATGTAGCTGAAATTGACATTGACATTGACATTTGACAATGATTAAGTGTATGATATAAGCTGCGAGTAACAGATTACTTATTGCCACACTTGACATTTATGATTTATCTAAATTATCATAATATGTTTCAATAATGAGATTATTTTGGTAATTTGATAACCCTTTTATAGAAAAAGCTTCTATAGTCTTTTTCCTTTTTTTTTATACAATCTAGTCTTTTCCTTCTAGTTATCAAAAATATACACACTTCTACGCAACATCTGTGTTTAGCAAAAAATAAAGAAGCAACATCATGTGTGCTGCTTAAGCTTAACCATCACTTTTGTGGTATGATTAGTGCCTAATAGATATTCAAGGGTTTGAATTATGTGAACTCCCTAAATTGAAGATCAAAATAACACACCAAGTTAGTTGAGTTAGAAAAGAAAGAGAAATGGACAACAAAAGCATATAAAGAATTCTACACGCCAATTCTAAAAGTGTATTTAAGTTTTAAAATTGTAGTATTTTTATATATACTCGTGCTCACTAATAAAACACATTTTAATCTGACCAAAAAACTTGCCGTGAAACTTGAAAGAGTCTTTTAACAATTGGACAAAAAAAGAGGTTTGGCTTTGACATGTGAAAAAGCATTTTGTTGGCTGAAAATGAGTAGTCTATTTAATCAATCAATTGTGTGAGAACACACTTTTTTTAAATTTATAATATCTCAAAAAGATTATATGAAAGTGATTGAAGAATCTGATAGAAATAAAAAAATTTAAACTTAAAATAAAGTAAATATACTGATAACTAAAAACTCTTCTTAATTGTAAAACAATGCATAAAAAACTCAACTTGTGAAATTGAAGAATCCTACCCAATTAACCCACATCATGGTTAGTGTAGTACTAAAAAAAACTCTGAGCTTAGAGTACAAAATTACAAATTTTGGGTTTACATTTCAAATTTCACAAAAAAGAAAAAAAATTTAAATTCACTTGAGATATAAAATTTATGAATAAAATCATATATTTTATAGTTAAAATTAAGTCGGAGTTGAACCAACACATACAATTTATCTTTTAAATTTTATACCAACTCAATCACACTCACACTCGTATAAACTACTAATTTTCTAATATATTTACACGAATAATAAAAGATAAAATACAAAATAATCCCAAGTTTAGTGAAATAGGCATTTTAGTCTTTTTTTTTATTATTTTTTATAAATGGACACTTTGATAACTCATTTAAAAAAAACTGAGAGATTAAAGTATCCATTTCATCGTGGACTATTTCAGATTGTACGCTAAATAAAATAAAGANAACTCATTTAAAAAAAACTGAGAGATTAAAGTATCCATTTCATCGTGGACTATTTCAGATTGTACGCTAAATAAAATAAAGATTTAAGGAAAAACCTCACTGCCACACACAATAAAAGAAAAGATAAAAGAGAATCACGTGAGAGATATGTATGTAGAGTAAAACAAAAGTGAGCGCTTTAGCTTAATCTTTCAATCAATCA
>VEXP01000040.1:0-12670 GCA_008921755.1 Aristotelia chilensis
AAAAAAAAAAAAAATTTAATATTAACCAACATCAACACTTTCTATGTCTATTCAAAGTGAGATTTTAAGAATTTTTGATATATTGAAACATAATAACCCCATTACTCCCACTAAAGAGCACCACAGGGGTAATGACTGGGCTTAAAAGTGTATGTGAAGCCCAGCCCAGAAAGATTGCTTACGTTTAAACGGTTAAAACAGTGGCGTCAACCAAACATCCAGGTTCATCGATTTGCGCAATTTCACATCCAACTACAGAGTACAGACTACTACTACAGCACTCACCAGTCTTATATAATATCAAGACCTATTGTTCAAGTTGAAGTGAATATTTTTTTTAGGGTTCTTGAGTATCGATGGTGGAGAGAAGGAGGCCTCTGATACTCTCTTCAACCAAAACTCTCATCAATTCCCTACTCACATCATCAACACTCACCAGTCATGACGCGTCTTCCGATTTACAGTTAACGGCGGGAATTCTCCGCTTTTCAAGGGACGAAAACGACACTTCTCTTGATGATTCTGCTCTGGTGGGCCTCTCTATTTCTCTTCTAAAGAAACTATCAATAACTTCCGGTTCACTTGTAAGTGTAGTGCTTTAAAAAAATATTTAAAATATAGTTTTATTTTATTGGTTTCTGTATTAATTAATTATTGGTTTCTTGATTTACACAAGGTTGTTGTGAAGAATATTGAGACAAACCTAGAGAGAATTGGTCAGGTTATTGTTTTAGATTCTCCGAAAGAAACACACCAACACTTATCGAACACTAAAACTAAACTACCCGTTTCAAATTCACCATGTACAATGGTTGTCTTTCCTTTGTATAATAAATGTGTTGAAAATAACAGTCCCCCTCTGTTATTGGACTGTGAGGTTGCTTATCTGTCACCCCTCTTGGCTTTTAACCTTGACTTTCACATATCGTGCTTCAAATCTCTTGTCCACAATGGTCAAGAGACGTTAGCGTCTTTGTTTGAAGCTAAAGTCGATGATGAGAGGTGTAGGGAAGGATTTGAAGATTCTGTAATCTGTTTAAGATTGGAACCTCTGGCTCGATTGCCTATATATGCCTCGCATTTGAGGGCTTCTTTTGTGAAGATACCAGAATGTGGTACCCTTGAATCTTTAAAACGAAGTTCGTCTATTGAAGCTGAAGATCGCCAAGAAATTATCGATTTGGCTTTACATAAGTATTTTGAAGTCGATAGATATTTAGCAAGAGGTGATCTTTTCAGCATTTGCATAAATTGGAATTGCAATTCGAGTATTTGCATTCCTTGCAGCCAAAGGTCGCAGAATAGAAGTGGTGATATCATCTACTTCAAGGTAAATTTCCCTGTATATATGTCATTGGTGACTGTATTCTCAAGGAATATCGAAACGTGTTTGGGTTTCATCAGAAGGAAATTCGTGTTCTCAGGTTGTGGCCATGGAACCATCTGAGGAAGTCGTTCTTCGAGTCAATCGCAATCAAACTGCCCTTGTGCTTGGAGGGAGTGTTGCATCGGCTGTTCCCCCAGATCTGTTAATTGCTGGATCAAAAAGTTTTGCACCATTGCAAGGCGACACGGTGAAAATGTTGGCCTCCATACTTACACCGCCTCTTTGTCCATCAGCGCTTTCTTCAAAATTCAGAGTGTCTGTTCTGTTACATGGTTTGGCAGGTGTGTTTTATGATTTAAATTATTTATTGTTGGAATCTGGAGTATAGTAGTTATGTAATTGACAATGGGAATATGATGGCTCTGATTGGTGGCACTATGTGCTTGCTAGGGACTATGATCAGTTTTTATTCAAACTGATTACTGAGAACATGTTAATAAGTTATTATTTTAGCATGTGTATGCATGGTTACATGTTGTGTTGGTGGTTGCTGAACCAAAACTTCTTTCAGGTTGTGGGAAGAGGACTGTTGTCAGATATGTTGCTCGTCGGTTGGGCCTGCATGTGGTGGAATATAGCTGTCATAATCTAATGGCATCCTCTGAAAAAAAGACATCTGCTGCACTAGCACAAGCTTTCAACACAGCTCAAAGGTGAAGCAGTTGACATTTTGGGTATGACATAGACAATTAGTTCTTTAGCTTATGAGGTATGCCATACTGCCCCTTGCTATGTAGTGGTGCAGATACTGTTGCAAGTTCTTGAAACTGCCATGCATTGGTTCTTTTAGTAGATGCCCTATGTTAAAATAATTGATTTTGAGTTAATTTCATCTTTAATTATCATTTTATACTCACCGAAGTTCAGGAAATAGTCCATTATCTGTAGCACTGTTGCTTAACAATGTCATTAGGTTGATGGGTAAGTTTTGCTTGGTTTATTTAGTGATGATTATATGAAATTCAGTATCAGGATTTGAGGGAATAGCTGCAGCTTATTTGACGGTCCTATAGTGTTCTTGTCCCATCATGTTCCTCATGTACTGATTTTGTGACAGATACTCACCAGCAATACTTCTTCTTCGCCATTTTGATGTTTTTCGAAATTTGGTCTCTCACGAGGGTCCACCAAATGATCAAGTTGGCCTCATCTCTGAAGTTGCATCAGTCATTAGGGAATTTACTGACCCAGTTTCTGAAGATGAAGACAATTATGCTGAAGAAATATCAAATGGTGATTTTGTAAGATGCGACTATTTTTTTATGTCATTCCTCTTTTTTTTTTTTGGTTCTTTTTCCATGTTGTCTTGCCCCTCCTCCAATCCAGACAGATTCTTCATACAAGTGACTAAAGCACCACCAAGGACCTCCCAAATTCATCAGTGATCATTTTTACAATTTAAAGATGTTGGAACAATTTTTTCCCACTAATATATTTCAAATGTCTTTAATTTTAGTCCTTTTTTAAACCAGAAGAAATAGCATCTATATTGCCTCTTACTGCAATTACTTTCCAGAAATTTTGGAATGTGTGAATATGACTTGCAGTATAATGTTCTATCAAAAGATTTACATTCGCTAACTAATTTACTTTTCTTGAGAGTTCCCATTTGTTTTTATTGTTTGATTTGACCAGAACTTTTTATTTATTTATTTTTGGGGGAGTTGAACTCAAGTCAGGGAAACTTTTGAGAATTTTTCTTGCTCTTTATCTTCAATAACAAGACTTAAAGTGCACCAGGGCTTGTCAAGGATATTTACTCTTATACCTTGCTGATGCAGCAGGGAAAGGATGCTGAAAAGATAAGTAGGCATCAGGTGCTTTTAGTTGCAGCTGCTGACAGTTCTGAGGGTTTACCACCAACTATTAGGCGTTGCTTCAGCCATGAAATAAGTATGGGTCCTTTGACTGAAGACCAAAGGGTTGAAATGCTATCCCAGTCGCTGCAAGGTGTTTTTGAACTCCTCTCTAGTGTATGTGAGCAGAACACACTTCCTATTCTTTTTTGTAAATAGTTTGGCAAATGATGTTGTAAATTATTGATAGCTATAATGACCCCATCAGTGGGTCGAAAAGTTTAATGCCTTGACCTCTTTCTATGTGGAACATATATGTCATGGCTACTAGAGCCAGCATTTTGGGGGTATGGTGAAATTATTTATAAGTAAGCTTTGGCTATCTATATGTCTGCTTTGGGGCCATATGTTTATTTAAATGTTCAAAACAATGTCAATGACTGTTAGAATTATCAATTTGGTAAAAATAGAAATTCTTGAAGAATGTGGAACGGATCTCTCAGTAATAAAACTTCACGTGTGCAAAAAGCATTTGTTACTTTATCGATTGAGCTCACTAAGGGTCCATGCAAATTGAACTTACATCTCCTTAAGTAATATATTGCAGACTGGCTCAGAGGACTTCATAAAGGACATAATTGGGCAGACATCTGGTTTCATGCCTAGGGATTTGCTTGCTTTAATTGCTGATGCTGGTGCAAACTTAATACCCAGGGGCAATGTACAAATTGACAATGTTGAGACTGGGGATTCAGAAAGTTCTCATAGAGTCAGAGCAGCTCAGGACAGTAACTCATGTAATACTGCACCTCAGGTTATGGGGAAAGAAGAGTTGGTCAAAGCTTTGGAACGATCAAAGAAGAGGAATGCATCAGCTTTAGGTACTCCGAAGGTATATAAAGTTAGCTTAAGCAATTTCACACGCCGATGTTATGTCATTGTCTGTAATAAACAGATAGAGGCATTGCAGATTGATGTTTGTGTGTTTTCTTGTGTACATATTTTAAAATTTTGATGAGCACGCATGGAAGTATTTTTGTAAATATTTATTGCTGAGTATTTGAGTCTGGGTTGTTTTGCCCTAGGTTCCCAATGTGAAATGGGAAGATGTTGGAGGGCTTGAGGATGTGAAGAAATCAATTCTGGATACTGTGCAGGTGGTTCTCTTCTTAGTCTCTACTGCCTCTGTACTTGCATTTCAATCTAAAGTCTTTGTTCATTGTGTTCTAAAAGCATATAAAATACTCTTATCTAACTTGAACACGCCGTCTAGGAATGTAAAAGAATTATGGGGGAAATTAAGAATGCAACATATAAAGAGAGTTTTAAAAATCGTTATTGAGTATGAATGCTAATGGGTGCTCAGCATTGTTGCACATTATATTGTGTCTGTTTCTTAGTCAGTTCATACTAATATCTTTACCTATTTTCTTTAATATCTGTAGAACTGAAAGCCTACTGCTAGTTTCCACTCTCACTGGTTCTGAATTGTTATACTTAATTCCTGTTTGTCATATCTGCAGTTACCTCTCCTGCATAAGGATTTGTTTTCATCTGGTTTGCGTAAGCGATCTGGTGTTCTTCTATATGGACCTCCAGGAACAGGGAAAGTAAGTTTTGATGTATTATCAAATCATCATTACGATTTCTCAATTTGGATCACTTTCTTTTCTTTTAAAAAATCTGCTTCATAACCTTTATTTATATTTGTCATTTTAATCAGACCTTATTGGCAAAAGCTGTTGCAACGGAGTGTTCCCTAAATTTTCTTAGTGTAAAAGGGCCTGAATTAATTAACATGTACATAGGAGAGTCAGAGAAAAATGTTCGAGACATTTTCCAGAAGGTAAAAATATTCTTCCTGTTTTGATCAATATGCCTTCAGACATTATATATCTTATAATTTGGATGACCAACTTTGATTGCATAACATATTTTGCTACAATTCACGATTCTGTGATACTGCACATCCTGCAGGCCAGGTCAGCACGCCCTTGCGTTATATTCTTTGATGAACTTGATTCTCTTGCTCCTGCTCGGGGTGCCTCTGGGGATTCTGGGGGTGTTATGGATAGGGTGGTTTCTCAGGTGAAAATGCTTTTGCTATGGTTTTGGAAGATTGTTTGTCTTTATTTCATCAGTGGTTACTTAAATGTGGTCAATCTCTGTTGTTAGTAGATGCTTGCAGAGATCGATGGCCTAAATAATCCTACACAGGTAATATATACAAGTTGATGTACTCATCTTCACTTTAACTACAATTAATTTAGGTTAAACATTCAGTTTAGTTCCTCAACTTTCACAATTTTCCTGGTTTGGTTTGTAAACTTTATTTTGTACGGGTTGAATCCTTAAAAGTATACCAAATTTTCCCAAATTGGTCCTTTTTTTGCTAATAAAGTCTAAAATGAATATTTAACCATTAATATACTGTTTTCTTCTTTTGCTTCTGATTCAAAAGATGCCATGCCTCTTTTTTCCTGTCTGGTGTTTTAGGACCTATTCATTATAGGGGCAAGCAACAGACCAGATCTTATTGACCCGGCACTCCTACGGCCTGGCCGATTTGACAAACTGCTATACGTTGGAGTTAACTCTGATGCATCTTACAGGGAGCGGTTAGTCTTTTTTCACATTTTCCTTTCATAATGTTATGTAGTATTGAAGTGACACTTATTCCAGTGCATCACCAATTTTCTTCATTTGCCAGAGTCCTTAAAGCACTTACCAGAAAGTTCAAATTGCATGAAGATGTATCTCTTTATTCAATAGCAAAGAAATGCCCCCCAAACTTCACTGGGGCAGACATGTATGCCTTATGTGCAGATGCTTGGTTTCATGCTGCAAAGCGCAAGGTGAGTCAAATAGGCACCATTCTCTGAACTCAGTACAGGTCCAATTTTTTCTGGCTGATAGTTATTACATAAGAAGTGCATTGGTAACTGGATATTTGTTGATTGTTGTCTTAAATGCAAATGCAATATATCCTGGATTTTGAGCATATGGCTGAATCAGTTGGTGCAAATGTTGGCCCACCCTACTGCCGCTGTAATGATTTATAGTTTGTGCAGTGCTTTGAACATGTGCTTAGACTGGTTCTTTTTCATGTAGGTTTTGGGTTCAGATTCAGATTCTTCTAGCACAGATCAAGCTGACTCTGTTATTGTCGAATATAGCGATTTTGTGAAGGTATGACATGGTTGCTCTCTTATTAATTGATTTTTTGAGGGGAATCCACTTGTGTGGTTTTGGCTTTTGGATGGCAACAATAAATAAGAAACTTACTTGAGTAGAATAGTTTTAAGTCATGAATACATGTTTTTTTATTGCGATTCGCTTATTAACCGTAGAAAATTCTGTTACAGAAAGGAAGTTGAGAAAACTTTTGCAAAGCTTCTTTTAATACCAATAAGATTCTTTGCTTTGTTTTATATCTCCCGCTGACACTACTAAATTATTTTTTACCATCTAAGATGAAAAAGTTTCATTTAAAACTAGTTTTTGGGACTACTGTGTTTGAATGCCATGTCCTGATTCTGCAGGTCGTACGAGAGCTGCCACCTTCCCTTTCCATGGCTGAGCTTAAAAAGTATGAGTTGCTTCGAGATCAGTTTGAAGGAGCTTCAAAGTGAATTTTCCGGTCGTGTGGTAAAATTCTGTATCCCATAAATGATGATGACCTGCAAAGGACACTGCCAACCTTTTCCTCTTTAATTCAAGAACCATATATTACGACAGAAGGAATTGTATGAGGCTGGGTTCTATGATAAGTTCATAAAGGTTTTGACTTGGTTGTCATTCTCTACCACCATCCTAGCCACTCGTAGGTGTCCAATGGGATGAAGCAATTAAAAGTATCCGTGGCAATAAAAATGAAATTCATAATTTCAAGGCTTTAATCTGACAAGACTCGGCGTAAAAGTTGATCGGCCTAGTCATATTGTCCAAACCCGTCTACCGGGTCTAACACAATTGACCCTGCCCATCCCATGATAATTTACAAATTACAATAACAAATGTGACAATAACAGAAGTAAAAAGCTGAAGCATTCCTGTATTTCATTGTTTTTGTTAACAAAAAAGATTAAAAAAAAACTAGTTACATCTTTCCTAAGCAAACCCATCTAAAATCAAAGCATATACCTATAACCTGTCCAAGCTCTGTGAGTGTCAAACAATAGAATCCCAATACCAAACATCGAAATACCAAAAAGCAAAAAGACTTAAGCATCATCAATTAACCCCCCTCTGTAATCCATATCTGCAATGTCAATTTCCAACATATTGCCTGGTATTCTTCTTCCTAGACCCCTGACCATATGAACAGGATGATAAAAAAGCTTTCTCCTAAGCCCGAGTTAAAGAAACCAAGCTCAGGGAATAAGGAAGCACCATGGGACAAAACATGGAATTATTACCCAATTTTGAGAAACTGCAAATTTCATCCATCTTATTCATCTCAACATTATACAGGAAGATTTTGGTTGAGACCCTCATTAAGAGTAACCCATCCCTGAATGCCAAGGGATCCACCCATGGGCTCATTTCAATTGTCTGCCGCTGTGCCACTCTATGACGTAAATTGCAGAGAAAGTTTGAATGTTCTTCTTCCAACACCTCCAGGGTTTTAGAATGTTTGAGCACCCATTTAGATTCAAAAGTATCCTCCAGAAACCAAACTTGAATTCCAGCTTCAGAGACCATGACATAATGCAATTTGCTATCAGATTCTCCAATACATGCCTCAGGGACACTCGTGAACCCTATAGCAGGGACTGGAACTGCAATCAACCAAGATATCTCATTCTTCATATTAAATGAGAGGACTTCATCACCATTAGTCAACCAGTATAAGACCCCACCAATGAAAATGCCTTTGTTCTTGTACAAATTGTTATTGCACTGGCATATCTCCTTTGCTTTCTTCCACATTCCTGTATCTGAAAAGTATATTTCAAATGAGAAGTATAAATCCTCCATGTCAGTCTCGAATTGCCGCACCCTGACCAATTTGAAATTGGTTGAAATGTCTATGGGATCCTGACATGGGTCAAATGCCAGAGCAATGCTGCTTTCTTTGTCAGGTTCAGTCCACTTCAGCCTGATCCATTCCTTGTTCAAGGGGTTGCAGACATAGATAGTTGGGTCTCGAAAAGGGAAGCAAGTCCGGCAACAAACCAGCCCATTGCATGATGCCAATACCACAACCTTCTCAGGGAGGAAATCAAAGACTGTCTGATGGAATTCATCACCTTCCTTTCCGATGGGAATGTAGCTAATAGTTTCAATGTCATCATCACACCACTGGTACCTCTCTTGAAAAAAGAATCCTGATATGGGTTCGTGCTTTTGTGATTGAACCTTGATGAAAGAGCGGTCAGATATGAGGCAGCGCCATCCTCTTGAAACACTCTTCAATGCAGGCAAATATTTTGTTGGCAATCGTAACAGCACATCAGAAGGAATGTCACTGTTCAAGAACCCAAGTTGCTCCATTTCCTGAAAAGCAGAAAGAATGAATTCAAATAATAAATTTAAAGAAAAACAGGACGAAAGTGACAAAATTAATTTATAAAGTAAGAATGTGAAAGAGCTATCCTATAACTCTCTTGACTTTAAATACATAGTGCCTTCATGTCTTCTCATATATTTATTCTCAAACTTAATTATTGATTGCTTTGGCTCTTCTTAGAAAATAAAATTATATCCACCTTCATGAAATAAGTTGCAATAAACAGAAAACATGTGATGATGATAATATATCATTTTAGATTATATATAACATAATAACCAAGCCTCATCAATCAAAACCCTTACTGCATCGCAATAAGAGCTTATATCAATTAAACACTTGAAAACAAATGGAAATACAACAAATGTTAGATAATCTACTTCACAATAGGAGCTAAAAATCAGAGTTTGACAGATTCAGAACAGAAGCACAGGCACTCCAATGCCTACAATGATAAAAACTACTACATAGACATAGTATGAAATCACTTTTCTAGCAAAACCTATTCAAATAAGAAGCCAAAAGTGGAAATGATCTTAGCCAAAAAGAAAAAAGAAAAAACTAGCTCTTGAGCATTTCAGAATCAACCTTAAAATTTATCTTTTAATGGTGAACATACAGTATATGACAGAAACGAGGACAATTGGTGAGTTTAACACTAGTAGAATATCCCCTAATATTCACCACAGTTGATCTCCAAATGATGGTGGATAATTTAGTGAAACATCTTTGATTGGCAATAAGTTATAATGATATAACCAAACCTTTAAGTCATATTTTAAAAAGTCAAACAGATTCCAAGTTGCTTTTCTCATTCTCATATCGAACTTATAATAAAACTGTAAAAGAGAACTATAGTACTAAAAATGCATAAATGATAATTAGAAACCAATGTACTGAACACTTAAATCAACTCAACACAATGTTTCAAAAAAGAAATAGGAAAAGGCACCAAAGATGGTACATAATTTAGTTCATATATCTTCAGAAATCAGGGGTTACACACAATTTAAGAAATGCTAACTGCACATCAAACTGCATGCAACCAATCCTATTTAAGATGCTTTTATTTATAATAATAGTTAAAATAATTACAACCACACTACTACAGAGTATCACACGCTGCTTTTGACACCAAAATTGTGATCAACCTATGGTCCTAAATCGACGTAAAATTTCCTACATGTTTCACAAGCGATTGAGATAAAAGCCCTGCATATTCCAGAATTCTTCTACTATAAAATAGTGAACTTAGATTCAAAAAGCAAAAACATTGCTAGGCTAAAAAGTCTCAGTTTGGTGGGTGACAAACCATAAGTGAAATGGATAGCTTAAAAATAAACACAAATTGAGTCAACAAGTAAACTCCTAACCCAAACCCATGTATTTATTATTATTATTATTATTTTGTTATATCCGAGTAACCAACCCTACCAACTGTACCACATTTGGCGTGTAGCCAGGTGTAAATCTCAGGATTCGTGGTCCCCCACCCCCACACACACCGGGGAAGTGGGATTCAAACCTAGTACATCCAGATTTACGGTTCGTCGTAGTGTCATTGAGCCAACTCTTGAGGTTAAACCCATGTATTGTATAATAAACAGAGAGTAATGGTGCGAAAGAAAAGTTAATAACTGTAATCGATCAATGCAGACCCATTAATCAAATGCAGATAGTACTAGAATGAGTACAAATAATTATGTGATACCTGAGGAACCATTTTGAAAGTCAAAACCCATAAAGGAAACACTAGGATTTATCAAGAAAGGTTAATAATAATATTAATTTATCTTTAAAAATCATTTTTTGAGATGATCAAAACCCATAAAAACATTAGAAAAGAAAATAAAAGCAACAAAAAGAAGCTAAAGGGAAGGATCAATGAAAAGTTAAGAATATCATAGCATGAATCAATCTATATATATAAAAAATAAAGTTAATGTTGTCAATATTCCTTACCCACCCTCAAAAGCAGAGTCACCACCACTGCCACTCAACTCTCTCTCTCTCTCTCTCTCTAGAAAACCATAGTATCTCCCTCACTGTCTCTCTCTATGAGAAATGAGAGGGTCAATATTGTGTGCAATGCAGAGTAAATGAACAAACAGACAATCAATGTGTACTTTTTGTAGTACTACGCTTGCAGCAAAGTAACAGTGACACGTGGTAGACCTAATCATGCTATTGCTATTTCAATCATACGGTTTGCGTGAAGGCTGTAGATTCGGACTAGGACCTAAGTAGGTCCCACCCATGGAGGTCCCTCAATACACGTGGCTAATACTTATCGCCTGCATTTAATTTTCAATATTTTTTTGTAACAGGAAGTAATTGGAACTCAACTATTTTATTTTGTAAGTAATTTTAAATTTTAACCTTTGAGATGTGTAATTTTTTACACTTTAGTATTGAAGGAGTAAGTCTTAAACTTTCTAATTCAAAATCTAATTTTTACTCCCTTTGTTTTTTATATTTTTAACACATTTATTTTACGTTTTGAACCCTACGTTTTACCTGGTCCTATTTCAATTGATTGATTAACTTGGTCCCGAAATGTAAAAATGATACCTTTTGATAATAGAAAAAATAGGAAAAAAAAAAAGAGGCAAATTTTAAGGTCACACACTTAAGTACTCTGTTAGCACAGTCAAACCAGTTACAACAAATCCTACTATATTTGCCTCTTGACCAGGTCTCATATCAGTTTTTAAGTTCATGTATTAGAGTCTAGATTCTAGAATAGTGGAGATAGGGCTTAGCTGTAACCACCTTTGTACCTATTATTTGTTACAAATTAATCAACAAGCAGCCTCACAAAAGTGTGAGTTCATTCAATCTTTTAGACTCCTTAAATCTAATGACCTTCTGTTACATGACCCACTAGAAAATAATGGTTTCAGAATTGTTCTTTGGGTAAAAGAACAATTGTTGCACAAAGTTAAATAAGCACAAGTAGCCATCCACATACATTGTCAATAATGTTGGTCAGCTCGAACTTATTCAATATGTCTTTACATTAGGTGGGACCCAACAACGGATGTTGCCTACATACCCCACTGTCCAATTTCCAAATTGGGGTTTCTGTTCAATTAATTAAAGTGCCTTGCTTAAATCAAGTTTTAAGTGAATGAGACAAATATTTTTGGCAAGGCAAATTGGAGAGGAGGGACGAAATTGAACTTGTAAGAAGACAAAACCAAATGATTTTGCTTAGGTACATTCTAGGTGGACAGAAAAGATTGTCTAAACACCATCTTGCTTGAAGTAATTAATCAGACGGTAGTGCACATTTAAGTTGGGTCTTAAACTATATTATGGAAACTTTTGAAAATGACCTCTGAATCAAAACTTACGGTTAAGGGGGTAGAGAAGAAAGTGCACAGGAGTAAGCTAATTAAGCTATTTTAGGGGGAATTGTACATTGTAATGTAGGTATTTTTTTTTCCAATACAAACACATTGCCATGTAGCTCTCCTGTTAATGATATTCAAAATAGTATTTGTTTTATTAGTCTTTAAGTAATCAAAAGAAGATGAAAAAGAAAGGTTATGTACTTTAATCCCACATCGAAAAATTAAAAAAAGAAAAGAAAAGAAGGTATATATAGAAACAAACTATGTTTGTTTGATGATGGAGCTAGCACACAAATAGATATAGTAGATGTTGGTTCTAATAAGAGATTTGGCAATTAAGTTGTGTTTGTGATTNGTATATATAGAAACAAACTATGTTTGTTTGATGATGGAGCTAGCACACAAATAGATATAGTAGATGTTGGTTCTAATAAGAGATTTGGCAATTAAGTTGTGTTTGTGATTGATATGTGGATTTATGCATGATATGATGTTCCTTACCCGAGGTCAGCCAAATTTAACCCAACCAATTAAAGGCCACCTTACCAAAACTTGAGAGAGTTTTTATGTAAAATAAACTTCTACTTTCTCCCTAGTTTGTAAAAATATTTTTCAAACT
>VEXP01000041.1:0-12659 GCA_008921755.1 Aristotelia chilensis
AGAGAGAGAGAGAGAGATTCTCACAAGCAACAGAAGAAATGCGAGCCTGTGTTTTTCTAGTGCCTTGTGAATTTAATTTTGATCTCATAGATCTCTTAATGAGGAACTCCTAGCTGCTTGGGGTTTGCATTTCCATGTTACTTAACCATTAGCTGAGAGCTGATCAATGATGTTTTCCTTCTTCTTTCACTTGGTAGTTCTTTAATTTTTTTAATTAAATCTTGCTTTCTTTTTCTTTTCTTTTTTTATTTCTGATTATATGAAGAGATTATCTGATTTACATTGGTTTGTGACTCAATGTAAATTTACTCCTATTTTTGTATGACATACTTCTGATTTTGAACATCAAACTTACTCATGTTGCAATCTGACATTTAATACAATATATAACTACCTCAATTGACTTGATACCATGGACAGATATGCAAGGACAAGGATGAATCTGAAGTCTGGTTTACTGCCATTAGGACCTTAATTTCACGGGGTAACTATTGCAAAACAAGAAGTTATAGTGTATCATCAGATAGCCCACATAGCCATACACAAAAAAATTCTGGCAGCAGCGATATAATCTATAAGGTTTCTTGCTGTGGTATTCATGAAAGTTTAGTTTATTTGTTATTTTCTCCAAATTAATTTTCTCTCACGTGTTTACTTATCAAAGGATCCTGGAGACTCCCAAACAGTACCGGTTCCATATGAGAACTCTTCACAGAATATATTGGGAGGAGCTTTTTCTCAGGTTTTATCATTTACTGCGGCAGCAAATGCTTACACTGGGGCTGAGTCTGTTTCCAAGTCTCTTGGCTTGTTATCATCTGGGGGTTTAGATACTCCACATAGTCGCAGCTCTGCAACTGATACATTTCGAATAAGTTTATCAAGTGCTGTGAGTTCATCCAGCCAGGGATCTTTTCATGAAGATTTTGATGCTTTGTGTGATGTTTTCATCTGGGGAGAAGGAATTGGTGATGGGCTGTTGGGTGGCTGTGTAAATATAGTTGGAAAGTTTCCTGCTGCCAGGATGGATGCACTTCTGCCAAAGGCACTGGAAACAACTGTGGTTGATGTCCACAATATTGCCTGTGGCAGTAAGCATGCGGTGTTAGTCACAAAACAGGGGCAGATCTTTAGTTGGGGTGAGGGGTCTGGTGGTAGGCTTGGGCATGGAGTTGAAGCTGATGTTTCTCATCCAAAGCTCATTGGCGCCCTCAGGGGATCAACCATTGAATTAGTTGCATGTGGAGAATTCCACACCTGTGCTGTAACTCTTTCAGGGGATCTTTACACATGGGGTCATGGTATTCACAGTCTCGGTCTTCTTGGGCATGCTAGTGATGTCAGTCACTGGACCCCTAAAAAAGTGAGTGGTCAGATGGAGGGTGTGCATGTATCATCTATCTCATGTGGACCTTGGCATACAGCTGCTGTCACATCAGCAGGTAAGTTGTTTACATTTGGAGATGGAGCTTTTGGTGCCCTGGGCCATGGAGATCGTAGTAGCACAAGTATACCTAGAGAAGTTGAAACTCTGAAAGGACTACGAACAGTGAGGGCATCTTGTGGTGTTTGGCACACTGCTGCAGTTGTCGAAGTTACTAGTGAGACTTCCGGTTCTAGTAGCTTTTCATTTGGAAAGCTGTTCACCTGGGGGGATGGGGATAAAGGTCAACTTGGGCATGGCGATAAAGAACTTAAACTAGTTCCATCTTGTGTAGCAGTGTCAGATGACACAAGCTTTTGTCGAGTTGCCTGTGGCAATAGCTTCACTGTTGCTCTAACAGCCTCAGGACAAGTATATACAATGGGGAGTGCTGATAATGGACAACTTGGGAGTCCTGGAAGCATTGGTAAGATTCCTACTTGCATTGAAGGAAATATCAGAAACAGTTGCATTGAAGAGATAGCATGTGGTTCTCATCATATTGCAGTTCTGAGTTCAAAATCTGAGGTTTACACTTGGGGAAAGGGTGCAAATGGTCAATTAGGCCATGGAGACAATGATGACCGAAACATTCCTTCGCTTGTTAAAGCTTTGAAAGGAAAACAAGTAAAGAGAGTGGTATGTGGTTCCAATTTTACTGCTGCAATTTGCCTTCACAAATGGGTGTCCAGTGCTGATCATTCAATATGTTCTGGTTGTCGTAATCCATTTAATTTCAGAAGAAAGCGTCATAACTGTTACAATTGTGGGTCAGTTTTTTGTAATGCATGCAGCAGTAAGAAATCTCTAAAAGCTGCTTTGGCTCCTAACATGAACAAGCTTTATCGTGTGTGTGATTCTTGTTTTACTAAACTACAGAGGTCCACAGAATCTAGATTGACGTCGCGATGTCCGAAGATTTTAAGTGAAAAAATAAGTCAGAATCGTAACAGTGCAGCTGAGAAAGAGACCATGAATTCTGGATCTCATCATCGACTTTCCAGGCTTGCCTCTTTTGATTCATTCATACAGGCTAAGAGCAGAAATTCCAAGCGCAATAGGGAACAAGGATTCAGCAGCTCTTCCTTGAATGGAAGTTTCCAATGGGAATCAGCCTCTATGTATGGATCTTCAAAGAGTGTATCTGTTTCTGTTCCTGGTTCACAAATGGTTTCAAAAGTGTCATCTCCTGTCTCAAGGAAGTCAAATCCAACTCGTTCCTTGACTGTGGCTTCAGATCTTAGTGATCTTGCAAATCCAGATGTCATTCTTGATGACTCAAAGCAAACAAATGATGGTCCCACCCAAGAAATATTTATATTAAGGGCACAGGTAAGTCTAAGCATAATGATGAAAGTGGCAGTACCTTGTGCATGAATGCTTTGTTGTATTAAATCAGGCAATGTAATCCAAAGCTTCACAAGTACTACAAGCAAGTTATCTATTGATAGGCATGAATAACAGTAGAAAGATGTAGAGATACACTTCCAGTGTTCTATATCTGTAGAAATGAACCTCTGAAACATGCAGTTGAAATTTGTTATTCACTTGCTAAGTCTCTACTTTTATGCAAAATTTAATGGGTATATTTCCATTGATTGGGTGAGAGTATGCACACATCCTACCTATACATGAGTTTATTCATGTAGGTCAATCCCATCAATGTTATTTTTTAACCCCCGAAAATTAAGAACCCATGACTTATTTTCTACATGCTACACCTCATGTTCCTTATTGATTACTGACTGTCAATGTAGTTTATCTGTTCACTGTATCAAAGCATTTTCTTCAGTTTTTCAGAATAAAAGATGCATTATAATGATTTTTAATTGCCAATTATTTGAAAATCTCATATATATGATTATGACTACTTAACTGTGCATTCAAGATAAATACATTTATTTTGGTGTGCGTGCATGTGAACTTATTTTCTTAATTATTCCATTACCTTGGAAGTTTTTATTAATATTAGTGATTAAAATGGGTTTTTATCTTTAGCTGAGGTCTGGAGGATGACTAAATTTCATGCTTCGGATGTAAACTGTAGCTTAGCTAGATACATGTTCTTTGGCTTCATGTGCTCACGTTGGCTCTTTAGAAACAACTCAAATTTCATGATTCAGATGACTGTTAACATATCTTGAACTCATTGCGATTTACTGTCTAAAGATGGTAAATTCCTAAAGGCGTACTATTTAGTGCTTACTTCATCTCCTTGTAATATCCGTAATTCTGCAGATTCTTCTCTAACAACCTGAAGTGGTAACAATTCTGTAACTATAGCTCTAAGGGACTCCTGCTTGCAATTTGCACAGCTGTTGCTATATTAAGGGCTAACTAGACTCAATAAAAATATTCAGTCAGTGCAACAAATTCAACTGTGTTATGTTAAGATTAGCATAAAATAGGCACCCTGAATTTGCTATACATGTGCCAGTGAACTACTAATTGGCCATTGCCAGTGCATATCTCACAATTTATTTAAAAATACTCCTTCCATTCAAATGGTTGCAATAGACAAGCTATAATTGCAGTTAACTGTGATCACATAATATGGCATGTAGGTGGAGGATCTTGCTATCAAATCACAACTCCTAGAAGCAGAACTTGAAAGAACATCTAGGCAGTTGAAAGAGGCAACTGTAACAGTAAAGGCGGAAGCTGAAAAACACAAGGCTGCAAAGGAAGTAATCAGATCTTTAACTGCACAGGTGAGACGTTGTTGGTTATATTACTAGCATTATGGTAATGAGTACTGCTATCCTCCGCTAACTAGGCTTTAAGTTTTAAAGTGACCACCAATGAGTTTGATTGATGTTATTCTTATATGTGATATTGTGATCTTGAGAGGCATAGGCCGCTAAAGTTTTTTTAACCCTTGGGTTTAGGAATATAGAGTGGATTAGCACCAGGATGAGAAAAAAATTGCAAATCCCAGCTCATGTAGAGTTTCTTGATAAAACATTTCTGACCACATGCATGAACTTAGCACGTCCAATCGACAATCAAATGCATAGTTGCATACACTTTCTTGATGAAATCTGAAAGTGCTTTAGTAGACGGGTAAATATGATAAATCTTTGAGATGGCAGGAGGGGTGGGAGGCGGAAGAGGCCCCATGAGTTACACATTCATGTATATCTTCTTGAAATTGGAATGCCTATTTCATACCAAAACCTTGTATTCCTATGTAATGGTGGCTGAATAAAATTTGGCCTGCACTAGCCCAACTGGGATACCATTTCGTTATTTCCAGGCCTTACAATGTTTAATTGTTAGGCATTACTAAGTCATAAATTTACAAGGTGCACTTTGCCAAACCTATTGAAGTAATTTGATAAAGAAATATGATGATGACAAAGGTGATGATATTGTTTATTAAACACCTTTGCACAGCATATTAACAAGAGTATCTGTATGAGCCACTTGAATATATACATTTTTCATACATTTTTGGGTTTTGTCTCAAGAGGATCATTACTATTCATAATTTTCATTTCAATTCTCCGGCAGTTGAAGGATATGGCTGCAAAAGTCTCTGAACAGTCGACTGCACACAGAAACTCAGGTTCACCCGCTGAAATTGCATCCATTATTCCGAGCCCAACCTTTGCAGAGAACCAATTGACTAGCCCAAACACAACCGAGAGCCATTTGATGAGCCCATGCTCTCCTGAGCATGAATCCAATGGAAACAACATAGTTCCAATATCGTCAACCGGGACTAAAGAAATCTCTGAGAATTTAGAGTGGGTAGTAAAAGACGAACCTGGCGTGTACGTAACTCTTTCCTCTTTGCCAGGGGGCGGAAAGTGCTTCAAACAGGTTCAGTTCAGGTAACTGTCCATTTTCTATTAAATCACGGCTAGTCACTTTCTTTTGGTTGATGTGTATGATTTGAAAAGCCTGTGACTGCTTGCTCAGTGATCACAACCCAGTCCTGCTAAACAAATTTTAAAATATCAATAATATCCCTCATAATATATTAGATTATCACTCAACATATAACAAACATTCCATTACTGTTGTCTATTAAAAGTTCCTGTAAGTCAAACTTGAATGCTCATAGCCAGTGACCAAAGTAAGGAATTTTCTTAAATATTTTATCAACAGCTTACACTTAGGAATAGGTTTAAAGACAAAAATATCCATAAATAGAATCTAGAATCACAATCATATTGGCGAGGTCCATCTTGACGACAATATATGTAGACCATATCTTGTGTGAACTATATCACATGAAGAGAGATCATTAGCTCTCCATTTTTTTTCTCTGTTTTCTATCTTCTTCTTCTTTTCTTCTTCTGCTTTCCTTTCTTCTCTTTTCAAAATTTCTTGTGATTTGAACACATCCATGTCAATGTCAACTTATTTGAAAAGGTATGGGATATGGAAGACATATCAATCAATGTCCAAGAATCCTATCTTCTTTCTCTCCTTCTTCTTCTTTTTTGGTAGGGGTGAAGATTTTCCTCTTTATTTTCATCCTTCCAATGCTCATGCTGTCTTTCTAACATACAGAATGTGGCAGTTCTAACTTCTCATATAGAGTGGTTCTGTATAGGAAATGCCGATATGCTGATATCTTTCTCATCTTGCACTTTTCAGAAATATGGCATATCTTAACAAGTTGTATCATGATCCTGTTTAAACTACAGATTGCATATTAATACTGGATTAATCCTGCTGTAACAAATGGTTCAGGTTCTAAAACCACAAAAGCAGTATTGTTTGCCTCAACTAAGTGCCAAACCTATGTCCTTTCCTACCTTTAGTCAACACCGGATAACCAATGAGGCTATTTACATGAACAATCTTTATTATTGACGACCAACATTGGATGGATGGCTTAAGCCAGGGCGCTAATGAGCTGCCTTTGGCAAGCCACACTTTTCACTCGTATCTGATCCACAAGAATGGCTTTCCTGTCATTATAACTGTTTCGATAATAATTATCGAGATGCTTCTTTTGAGAACTTAAGCTGAAAGTACTCGTGTGACTTACGTAATAGCAATACTGCAAGCACATGTGTCGCTCATCGAAATGCTTTTTGTTATTTATAATATTTTATTTTCCTGATTTCGTGATCAATGAATGGAACCAAGCCAATTTTTTAGTGTAGGAAACATCATATGTACACTGGGTGTTTGGCTACCAATGTAGAGAAAATGGGCATACCTGATACTGAGGTGGCTCGATCATTTTTGTTGTGATTGTTGGTGGACTGATTTTCTATTTTTGCTACCATAATGTACTTTATTTCATTATAAGTGCTTTTCTGCAGTCGGAAATATTTTACCCAGGAACAAGCAGGGAAATGGTGGGCAGAGAATCAAATCAAGGTATTTGAAGGCCACAATGTCCAGAGCAATGTATAATTCCGTTGCCAGTGTAAGCAGTTGAAACAGAAGGAAGCCGATTGACTGAAATTCCTTCTTTGCACAATTCCGCCCCCCCTTCATAAGAAACTGTAAATGTCTTTTTGCTTGTTGGAGTTAGCATTACTAAAAGCAAGCCCTAGGTCTGACACCGCGTAGGTAGGATGACGTCTAGAAAACTAGCTGATAGGCAAAGAAATGTGAAAAAAGATAGTAGAAAAGAAATTCGTATATCAACTGATGTAGATATTCTGCTGCTTATATTAAGCTTTTGTAGCTGTATAAATTTTTTGGAGAATCCGAGATAGTAGTTCGTAGTTTTATTTGCGGAAACTGTTCATGATTGTTTCTCAATTTCAGCATTTTGGTTGCAATTTCCTTTCTTCTTTTTTTTTTATCACGGAGTAACCGATCCTACCAACCATATAACATTAGGCGTGTAGCTGGACCTTAAACTTTGGGGCCTGTGGTTCCTCACTTTCTCCCACTCCACACACTGGGAAAACGGGCAAAAGGTCCTTGGTGGGATTCCAACATAGTACGTCTAGGTTTACGGTTCGTCCCACTTGAGGTTGCATTTTCCGATATACTGCATTAATTCCCAGCAGAATAATCAAGGAACATTGGGTGGTAGATCTGTCAGAGTGTAATATTGACAATGCAGCACCTGTTATGAAATTGGTACTGTATCATTCATCCACTATTATTCACACAATTTGCAATGTCTAATGAATTGTAACTGCAAAAAGAAAAATACTCTCGGCAATTCTTTTTTTCTTTTTTTGGATCATCAAATGCATTGGCTGCAAGTGGGTCATTAGGGTTCAAATGGGCTGAAATTCTCAAATGGCAAATTATCTCTGTGGTTGTCAAAAAGTAAGAAAATGGGTTTGAAATCATTTTTTGGAGCAGACCACAGTCTAACCCATAAAACTTGCTTACTGTAGTCTACTGTGCCTAAAGAAAGACACGAGGTCTTAGTTGAAATGAAGATATTGTGATGTAATTATTTAATCTTGTGAAATGTAATACACTAGGATTTCCTAGGCAGGAGTAGGATAATGCTAGTCCCATAGCCTGTGACTAGAAAATGATAGAACTTGGCAACCAAATCAGCCGTAAGCCAGCCAACCCAAATGAATCTTAAGACCTGTACTGGCCTCACCCTAGCACAAATTGGATAGTAAGGGTCCTTTTTTGGTTTTGATTACCCTTTGAGACGAAAGAATAGCATGTAACGTATTAGTCAAATCTTACATTATGACATGAAAAGAGAATCTATGGTAATTTAGCAAATAACATGTTTATTTACCTGAAATCTTTGTAATAATATTGTTCCAACATATTTCTGATTTCTACCATGATGCTGAAAGTTCAATGAGTGGTCTAGCACTTTACTTGTCAGTACTAATATTTTCCAGAAGATAGTGAGAATGAAAAAAAATACTCGTATAAAAGAAAAGCAGCAGCAGCAGTTGCTGCTGCACTTATCATTAATAACTCTTCAGTTCAATGCTGAATTCAACTTATTTCTACCATGATGCTGAATTCAATGCTGGACTAAGGGTACAAGAAAAGTTCAAAAAGTTCAATTAAGTGGCTGAGCACTTTGCTTGTCAGTAGTGATATTTTCCTGACGCAGATAGTGAGAATGAAAAGATGAAAAGAAAAGAAAAGAATACTTGTATAGACGAAAACAGCAGCAGTAGCTGCTCTTATCATTAGTGAGTCTTCAATTCACAGTCATCTATCCGGAATAAAAGAAAAGAAAAAGGCTACAATTTTTCCACTAAAATGGGATTCAGAATCCTGAGCATAGTGAGAGATCTTCAGAATCTCATGATCAAGGCAACCATGAGCTTGATTAAGAAGGCCATGTGAGTGTCTTCCACAGGCAAGAACCTCCATTGCTAGACAACACTCAGGAGTCTTTTTCTGCTTCAGTTTCATCAGCATCCGCAGATTGGCCCACAATTTCCTGAGCTTCTGCAAGAGCAGATTCCTTTGCATCAGCAGCATACAATATCTTCTTGATTGCAACTGCCATCTGCATGAAATTTAAACAAAAGCATAATTAGATCTATAAAAATAGTATATAAATGTGGCACACCATTATATACATAAAACTTTATAATCAAATTTAATTGTAAAACCAAAACATAGGTCAAATAAATATATTCCCATAAACTCTCACCGGGAGATTGTCCAATTCAGGAGACTGACAAAGTATTTCTATATCCCGTAATTTTGCAAAGTAAAAGTCCCTTTCTTTTTCCAAAAGGTCCACAGAGAGCTTGAGATCTGTAACCTGCAGGACAGAAGCATAAACAAAACAATTTAGGACTCGGCAACCATACAATAGTGTTTCACTTTACAGGGCCTTTGGAACAAAAGGCAATATGAGAGCTAAGCGATTTAACAGTTATACTAATTAACTTTGGGCAGTGATCTCTTTCAACTGCAAAATGCATATGTGAGTAAAATAAAATAAGAAGGGAGAATCTAAACATAGTATATAAGAAGCAGATGGAAGGAGGTTGACCAATGGCTACAATAAACGTTGTGATCAGTCCAATAACAAAAAACATAGATGACTGAAACCATACACCAGTGAGTCATCCTCTGCCAAATTTGCACTGTCTGAAATACATATCCGACACAAATTAAGAAAGGATAATGATTTGCTCAGGAAGCCATCATAAACACTAAACGCATGGGGAAAGAAATCTGCTGAGACTTTGAAATACGAACAAGAAAAGGAGAACTCCAAGAACCTAATGTCTTTACCTCCTTGGACAAAGCCTCAATCTCCCCTGAAGAATTATCCCCACCTGCCGTCGCACTAGTCTTCCCTTGCTTGGGCCCTACAGCAATAAGCACCAAACAACAATTATTAAAAATTAAAAATTAAAAAATTAAAAAAATTAAATTAAATAAAACTATGGAGCACAAGCACAAAAGAAATTTTATGCAAGCTGACCAGAAGTTTTACTAAGGTCAGCTGTATCACCAGAGCCAGTGTTATGCATATTGTTTGCTTGCAGTGATTTTGAGACCTTCTGAGAACCCCTAGAGTTCCGTTCCTTTCCAACCCTACTTCTTCGTTCCACAGGATTATAATTCCTACAGGACATACAAAGCATGTGAAAAGATAACATTTTAAAAAAATCACAAAAGCTATAGGTTAAGGGGGGAGATAAAGAAAAGTAGCATACTCATTCATGATGCCACCATTTACAAAATCGCAGTAGCGTTTCAGCCATTGTAAGAACTCCAGGTTGTCCAAAGGTCGGCCTTTAACAAGCCTGTTGACTTCAACATGCTGCCATACAGCAAACATATTGGTGAAATCAATGCAAATAAGGTTTAAGAGTTGCATCATCAATGGACCTCCCTGACCTTGTTTCTCAACTCATGTCTACCCTAATATTCACAGGTCAGGAAGAAAAATGCCAACCCCAATGATTAATCTTACATAGGAACCAACAGCCCAAACGATAATGGTAAACTGAGGGGACGTAGAACCACGAAAATTTGCACATGAAGAAGTGCACCTATGAAGAACCATGTCTAAAGATGAAGCTACATTCTTGTTTCTGAACTAATCTTTTTTAAAAAAAAAATTATAATCCCACCTTGCTATCCACAGATCAAATGCACATGGTACTGCTAAGGAAAAGGAAATAAAGCAGCAAACATTACAGACAACAGACACATAAATGCAGCCCTATAAANTTGCTATCCACAGATCAAATGCACATGGTACTGCTAAGGAAAAGGAAATAAAGCAGCAAACATTACAGACAACAGACACATAAATGCAGCCCTATAAATAAAGATAGAATTACCTTATCAATTTTCAACTTGTTGAATACTTCCTGCAGAACCTTGTAATTTTGGATCATATCATATTCTGTCTTTGCATCAAAATTGACCTACAATAAACCAAAATGGAATCAGAAGGCTATTCTATGATGAAAATTATTAAATAAAAAAAGTTGGTTCAGATGAAAAATGAAGAAACAGTGACAAGTAGTCACCTTGTGCATTGGAACAACTCCTGGATAGGTCATGTCCATCATCTGACACTGCACAGCACCGGATGCAGCCTAGACACAAGTTCATGTGAAGAACCATGAAAGAGGTTAATATTTCAGAGGAGGCACTTGTATTAGTGGAACAACAGAAGCATTCAAGCCTTCTATTATACATGAAACTCGTATATAAATAAGAGCAAATCAACAATGAGCTGAAATTAGTCGCATAAACAGTTACACATATCCAAGTTCCAAACAGGGTACCTACAAGGCCAAACATCAACAAACTTACTTCCATTCCCTAATCAGTTCAATGATCATAGAAGTAATTCCTCAAACACATCAGCACATTCAGTCACATAACCATCAATCTCCCTGCAAATATTAAAATCATCTGCGAGCCCTGGCCAATAAAAGTAAATGTGCGTGTCATACAGGCCTCTCTCATAGATATGTTTATCAAGTAACTATAGGAAGACCATAATTTTTTAGGTCAATGAAGTATGTTAGGACTAATTTTTTCTGACAATTCAACTCTACGTCTTTTAAACTGCCATATCATAATTTCCATACCTTTAGTGGGGCAGATTAATCCAAGACATGCATTTCAAATGCTCATTACATGAAATCTGCATTTTGGGTTAGGGTTCCACCCCACAAGCTTATTCACCATTACGATGACACTTGCACATCAGTCAAACATAGATTTCTACCTCTACGGTTTGCGTCAAAAAGTCCATTTTCCTTCAACATCTATGAGTATCTTGTCTCCTTAAATTAATTAATTATGAACAGAAAGCTTTAGTCACTATTTCTATTAGTTCCATCCCTTTGTGTCAAAACAAACACAATTGCTCTAATAATAAATGATACATATCGAATTAAATCAACATTCTTTAAGATTATCGTGCTTCAATAACCTAATATTTTTTTTCCTTGTATCTCATACAAAAGCATATAAAACAAACCTGTCTGTTTTCATGCAAACTCACCAGATTGAGCCTCACAGTAACTCCATGGCTTTCACACAGATACAACTGTGCTCATGTGATTCACATATTGATGCATCCAAAGACTATCAACAATCATCCCCGCAATCATTGACTTTACTATATCAACACTCATATTGTCCATCTTAGCACATGTAACCAAAAAAAGAAGAAGCTAACTTTGGAACTATCGAATTAATAAATACCAAAAAGGATCTTTAGCCCAAAAGCACTAGTAGCTATAGGATGTTTAGAGGCTTATAATGGGCATTTCTCCGAATAACTAGAGTATATTCTAAAACCACAGAGAACAACTTTCTACCTATGATCAGACCACATTTGTTTTCTTTATCAGTTCTTCATAAACTTACACCCATCTTGATCCTCCTTTGAACCCCCTATGGACCCATCTCGTCCTCAATTATACAAACATATATGCAATCGCATATGGTGCAATGTCAATTCTATCAAACAAAAAAGGCAATTTCAATAGCTAACAGCAAATAGGTGTAACAATGGATTGAATTAACACGATAGTAGTGGCGAAGTGTGGCATCCATCCCATGAATGATGATTTTTCTCTCATCTTGATGACAATTTAAGTTTATAAATAGGAATAAGACTTGTTTAAAACCATGTGTTTCTAATCATTGACTTAACCAGTGCCATTAAAATGCACCTAAAGGCATCTATTTGAAACAAGGAAAACCCGAAACCATGAAATAGTTTGAACAATCAACTAAATCAATGAACAAATCTAACTAAGACTAAACACAAAGGCAAATATTATGAGACCTCTAAACAATGCTAGCATAATAATAATAATAATAA
>VEXP01000042.1:0-12558 GCA_008921755.1 Aristotelia chilensis
ATTTTTGTGACCTCTCATTTTTTCTCTATTGCAGTGGACTCTTGTGCAATTTCCAGACAGCCTAAAGCAGCAGTTTCAAAGGACATATTTTCTGTCTTTTCTGAAAAAACAATAACAAAGAAGGATTGTAGGCAATGTCTAGCTCTACAAAAGCTTTGGATCCAGCGTTTCAGGGAGCGGGTCAGAGAATGTATCCTTACTATGAGTAACAACATAATAATTATGAACTTGTGGACATCATGATTATTTTTCTCTTTTAGTTTTTGAAAAGTACTATGTATTGAACATGTTCCACTTTCCACTTTAAAGATGCCATACTTAACATCTTGTAGAGGAACTGAAATTTGGCGAATCGAGAATTTTCAGCCAGTTCCATATCCAAAGTCTGATTATGGAAAATTCTACATGGGGGATTGTTACATTGTCTTGCAGGTGCGAACATTCATCAATGTTCTCTCTCTCTCTCTCTCTCTCTCAGTTTTATTATATGTTTTTGTTCATTCACATTTATATGAATGCTGAACTCAAAATGCATTTTGTGCTACATTCTGGGCTTGTATCTGTGCCCATATTTGTCTCAAAATTTATTATAGGACTGAAGTATGGTACAATGTTCTCACCAATTAGAAAAAGAATGGTATGATCATAGTCATTATTTTTGTAGACAACACCCGGCAAGGGCGGTGCCTATCTGTATGACATTCACTTTTGGATTGGAAAAGATTCAAGTCAGGTATGCTTTTACTGCCTCTTTGTCCCCTCATTCAGGAATTAGGCTCTGCCTTGACTTCTTGTTTTATTGAAACTTTGAAAGTAATACTTGATTTGAAATTATGGTCTCACTTGATATAACCACTACCTTGTATAGGATGAAGCTGGAACAGCAGCAATCAAAACTGTTGAACTTGATGCGGTTCTCGGAGGACGAGCAGTGCAGCACAGGGAACTTCAAGGCCATGAATCTGACAAATTTTTGTCATACTTCAAACCTTGTATTATACCATTAGAGGGTGGTGTTGCATCTGGATTTAAAACACCTGAGGAGGAAGAGTTTGAAACGCGGTTGTATGTCTGTAAAGGAAAGCGTGTTGTACGAATGAAGCAGGTATCAGATTCTTTTGCCATGACCTTAGTGAAACCACAATGAAATTGCTTTGAATGTGAATCTGCCGTAGATCAAGTATTTATGACTATACATTTTATTTTGCAGGTTCCTTTTGCTCGGTCATCATTGAATCATGATGATGTATTTATCCTGGACACTCCAAATAAAATTTATCAGTTCAATGGAGCAAATTCCAATATCCAAGAAAGGGCCAAGTCTTTGGAAGTAATTCAGTTTTTGAAGGAAAAGTATCATGAGGGGACATGTGATGTTGCAATTGTTGGTAAGGTCCTCTTTGGTTGTTTTCAACCGTTGTACACTATCCGACAAAATTTTTATTTATAATTTTCTATATCCATCTTTGCTAATTCTTCAACCATAACTTATTTACATCTAAATGGTGCTCATGCCAGATGATGGGAAGTTAGATACTGAGTCAGACTCTGGTGAGTTCTGGGTCCTATTTGGTGGTTTTGCTCCAATTGGCAAGAAGGTTACCAGTGAGGATGATGTTGTTCCAGAGACCACCCCTGCTACACTTTATAGGTACTTGATCTTCTATAATTTTGATGCATGTAAAATTGCTCTCAAGTTATGATACCCATTTCTTTCTATACATATGTGTGCCAACTGATTTAAGATTTATCAGCTACTTTGTGATTGCTAATCTGGTTAAGGACGGAGATACTTTTGAGTAATCACAGTTTAGTCGCTTTTTGCGCCTACACATATACATGTAGTACTGATTTTGACACCTATTAAATCGTAGGTTTGCAGATTCATACATCTAATGATAATTTGATTCCTTTCTTTATCCCCCCTTTTTTAATTATTTATGGCTGATAGGTATTATCCTATAGAGAAGTAATAGCAACATATGGATAGAGGACTGGGTTTATGAAATATTTACATGAGTTAGATAAGTAGTCACTCCAATGGAAGATGACAAAAGAAAAGAGAAAACCAATTAAAGTTTTTTGACTGGTTTCCAACAGGAAGATTTGACATGTTTGGTGATATATGCCAGTAAAAGTGTTGAGGGAGAGAGGAGAGGAGTATGAGTCTGAATTTCTTGTTGTCTTCTTGTGGGGAGGTAGATCATTAATTTATCAAAGTTTGTTAAACTGCTTCTGGTGTTCTTTGGTATGAGAAATTAAACAAAATAGAGTTCATTGGTGTGATTACATGAGTTAACAAATTTCTTGATATATAAAAACTATTTTCATATTTACTGTAAGGGAGATGAGATGATGCTTGGAAGGTAATCTTTGCAATTACGTGGTATTCGGCTTGTTACACTATCTAATAATAAGTACAGTTCTAACAACATAGGTGGGATTGTTTCTTCTCTCTGTGTGTGTGTGTGTGTGTTTGTGTAACACATTCAGATCGTTATTACCCAACTGATAATCCAACTTTACTTGATTGATTATCTAATTTGATCTGTTGTCTATCCATGTGTTCTTGTTGGCATTTCAACCAACCTCTGTATTACTATGTAGTCTGCATCCTGCACATAATCTTTAATCAATTAGATTATTTTGTTGTCAAGTTACAGTATCTAATCATAATGTTACAGAGCAGCCTGAGCATGGAATAAGTTGGAGGTGTGTCTCCCCTCTAATGCAAATTTGTCATCATTGTACCTAGGCAGTGTTACCTTATTTCCGTGCTGTATATGATTGCCTTGTTTTTTGTAGAAATAAAAATTTAGGAAATACAAGCCTTTGTCTCTTGATACTGATAGGTAAGTGCGCCGTGCAAAGTGAAAGAAGGTATTTACTGGTTTTTTTAACGAGTGAGCAAGTAGCTTTAAGATCTGGTTTTGATTACAATTATAATTTAGGGAGTGATATTCATAATGATGCTTGTTTTTTAGGTCAAGCATCTAACCAAGAGGCGATTACAGTATAGATGCCACTGAAGTTCAGTTTGAGTTTAGTTTTTAGTTTTATTTTCTATTTCTTTTAGGGTTACATGGTTTCTTTCTCTTTATGTGCAGCTATGTGTGCTTAATGATTGAACTTCTTGTTTTGGAGAAAACATAATCATTACACGTTGATTTACAAATCATGAAAAACATTAGCATGACGATTAACACCTGTATTTTTTTTAACTGAAAAATGCTTGTGTTAATCAATTTGCTAGTGTTTTATGATGTGTGCATTTATCAACATAAGGTGTTTACTTGAAATTTCTGGTTCCTGCAGTATTACTGATAGTCAAGTGAAGATTGTGGAAGGGGAACTATCCAAAGCCATGTTGGAAAACAACAAATGCTATCTATTGGACTGTGGTGCTGAGATATTTGTTTGGGTTGGCCGGGTAACACAAGTGGAGGAGAGAAAAGCTGCCAGTCAAGCTGTTGAGGTAGAGGCATAGAATCTGTTTTTTCCTGTCCTAACATAATAATAGATTCTTATCTCCAAATTTTATTTCCAGGAATTTATTGCTAGTCAAAGTAGGCCAAAATCAACACGTATAACCCGGGTCATCCAAGGTTATGAGACACGTTCATTCAAGTCCAACTTTGATTCTTGGCCATCAGGGTCTGCAACTCCTGGTGCTGAGGATGGAAGAGGAAAAGTAGCAGGTAGGAGTAATTTCTGCAATGATGAATGAAACTGGAGTATTCCCTGGTTAACATTATTAAATGTGGCATTTTATGTACTGCTAGCTTTGCTGAAGCAACAAGGTGTTGGTATCAAGGGCATGACAAAAAGTGCTCCAGTAAATGAAGAAGTCCCACCTTTGCTTGAAGGAGGTGGAAAGATGGAGGTCTAGTTGATAGTTTGCTTTTATGGTTGCTATTTGGATTTATTTGATTCATTAGGCTGGTAAAATTGATATTGTTGGCTTTCCAGGTATGGTGCATCAATGGCAGTGCCAAGACTCCATTGACTAAAGAGGATATTGGTAAATTTAATAGTGGAGACTGCTACATTGTACTTTATACCTACCACTCAGGTGATAGGAAAGAAGATTACTTTTTGTGCTGTTGGATCGGAAAGGATAGCATTGAGGTAATTTACATTATTCTAGGTTGGGTTTGAAATGAACAATGCATATATCATTAGGCTAGAGCTACATTTGTGTTTAAAATTTCCCTTCTATTATATTCATTTCTTGTTAAAAAAGAATATGACAAATTTATTAGTTATTGAAAAAAACCAGTGATCCAACCATTGACCCAACCCCTAGTTCAGGTCAATGTCTGGTACAGCTCTGATAGCTCTGATAACTATGCTGCAAAATTTTCTCCATCTTAGTTCATCCATATTTGCAGGCTAAATTGCATGGCTCAATCAATTTGGCAAGTGTTTACTTCGTTTTTACATATTGTATAAATAGTTTAATCTCTTTCCATGTTTTATATTTATTTTTTTCAGCTTCCCATATTTATTTTCTTGATAATTTTCAAGTGTAGATCCTAAGATGTTGTACTGCTACATCATTGTGCTACATGTCTTTAGGAGAAGTCCTAACATTTCATATATATTATTACTTCAAATGTTGTTCTTCATTAGTGAACATTGAGAATATTAACATATTCTGTATTATTTTTAACTCTGATGTCATATGAATCAATAAATTTCTGATTCATGATGCTGCACTAATATGCGCCATTTCTGCTTGTTCCATACTTTAAGATGTATGTCTTTTTTTTCTTTTCCCCAAATTGTAACCTTCTCTCCATCTTGTTCTTCTGATTCATGCATGCGAAAAAAAAAGGTCCTTGTATGTGTAGTTGATCTTCTTGCATTCTGTTGACGGTCACTTTCAGTCAGTTGACGTTTTTATTCTCTCATAATTTATCCAATTCAGGATGACCAAAACATGGCTGCTCGGTTAGCTAATACAATGTCCAACTCACTGAAGGGGAGACCTGTTCAGGTACTGTATCAACTTTAGTCAAGTTGGTGGATTTGACTTTCAAGATCCATATATAATATGTGCATATTGCAGGGTCGCATATTGCAAGGTAAAGAACCACCGCAATTCATTGCACTTTTCCAGCCCATGGTGGTCCTTAAGGTACCCACCTTAAGCTTGTGATATGCTTAGTTTGAAATTGGGGGGGATTTAACTGATCTTTATTGTTGAATTTCTCTTTAGGGTGGTTTGAGTTCTGGTTACAAAAATCATATAGCAGATAAAGGTTTGACGGATGAAACTTACACTGCGGATAGTGTTGCACTTATCCGAATATCTGGAACCTCCATTCATGACAATAAAGCAGTGCAAGTTGATGCGGTGAGTTTCTCATTCTGTTCAAGGTTATGTTCTGGCTACTGGATGTTTCTTTCCTTTGTGTTTGAATGTACTGGCCTATTCAATGTTGTCTTGTATGTTAGCAATTTGGAAGACCCTATGTTTATTTCACATGGTCGGCGTTTTGGCTGTAGAAATAGTCCTTTATCTGGTCTAAATTGAAAAGTTAATATCTTTCCTCTTTTTTATGCAACTTTTTACCAATTACGATACTGTATCTCTATTTTTTATTGGCCTAATGGGAACTCGACAATTCAAAATTTTGTTTGGGCAAAAGTCTTTTCATTTTTTTTGCTCATAATTCGTGTTTTTGTCTTTCTATTTCACCTTTATAGGTTTAAATTATTCTTAGTTGGCATCATACCTATGATATCATTAGATTCTATTACTGCTTGTAATAATTATATCTGCGGCATGATGGAACCATTCTCTTATCTAATCTGAGAACAATACATCTATTTATACCCTATTCTTGTTTAGGTGGCAACGTCCTTGAATTCCACTGAGTGTTTTCTTCTGCAATCTGGCTCTTCAATTTTCACTTGGCATGGAAATCAAAGTACCTTTGAGCAGCAGCAATTAGCTTCAAAAGTTGCTGAATTTTTGAAGGTATGCTCCTTACTGAAAACTATGGTCTTCCGAGCTTTGCTATGACATGTTTTTTCCTTTAATAGCATGAGCAAGTTGGCTCAGCCTGGTAATGACTTTACATTAATTTCAATCAAGCTCCAAGTCGACTAACAAGTTGAATTGAATACTCTGTTAGTTCAACTTTAACTACGAGAAAATCTTAAGAATGTATTGTCATAACTGATGCCTATATATTGTGTTAATCATAGTTTGTATATTACACATTGCAGACTATTGTCTGAGTTATTGGCATTTTTCTTATTTAATAACCAGTGTCATAATCATGCTTAATTATAACTTGAATACATTAGGTTGGCAATACAATGTACTCATGTTTAATATAGTTTCGTAGTTGCCCCTTGAACCCACAGATAAATGTTTCTCCTATTGCCAGATATGATGTGCTTAATCAATCTAAGAACTTTTTTTAATTACTAATTCAGCCTGGAGTTGCCTTAAAGCATGCTAAAGAAGGAACCGAGAGCTCGGCCTTCTGGTTTGCACTTGGAGGGAAACAAAGTTACACCAGCAAAAAGGTTTCTCCAGAAATTGTCAGAGATCCCCACTTGTTCACATTCTCATTTAATAAAGGTTCCGTTTCCATTCATAAGTGAAGTCAAAAGTGCTTTATTTTATTTTTTATTTTCTTATGAAATATATATTCATTGAACCGGTATCTGAGTTTTTTAAGTTGTTGAGGCTGATTGTTCATTCTAACTGTTTTTTTATGATCTTTTCTGCTGCCATGTGGATTCCCCAGGAAAGTTTGAGGTGAGTTCTAGACCTTAAATGAAATAGAAACTTCCATGTATAAATGTAATTATTGGGTCTTATATACATTTCTATGTGTTGGGCAGGTTGAGGAAGTTTACAACTTCTCTCAAGATGATCTGTTGACTGAGGACATCCTTATACTTGACACACATGCTGAAGTGTTTGTTTGGGTTGGTTGGTCTGTAGACTCGAAAGAAAAGCAGAATGCTTTCGAAATTGGTCAGGTATGTCTTAAACACAGTTCATGCTGTTGTCATAATTTCTGTTTCATAATGCACTTAATTAACTACAGAAGTTCTTTGCAGAAATACATCGACATGGCAGCATCTCTGGAGGGATTGTCTCCAAATGTTCCTCTATACAAAGTCACTGAAGGAAATGAACCGTGCTTCTTCTCAACATTCTTCTCATGGGATCCCGCAAAAGCTACTGTATGTGTTGGGATTTTTCTTTTCAAGTTCATTTATAAAGTTTTTGCTAAATATTTTTTTCCCTATGATGACTAGTTTCTTTTATCAACAATGAATTCGGAAATGTTATCGTAAGCTTGTTTGTGGCTAAGTTGAGAGTAGAACACATGTACACTGTACTGCCAAATTCCACCAGATGACCAGAATCTTGCTGTTAATTGAAGACGCAGTTGTTCAAACAATAAGTTGATGACTTATGAGATCAAAGATCTTTTGGCTTCTAACCTCGCATTTAACCTATCTAATCAAGATACATCAGTTACATGAGAACATGAAGCAATTATAGAGTGTAGAAGTAATAATATGAAGCACAAGGAGAGCAAGGAAATGATCAGCCACCTGTGCACATTTTAGGAAGTATCGTGAATATGTCAATGCCAGCAAATAAGAAGCATTCATTAGCAGTGTGCAGAAAATAGTAACTTGGAAACATCTAGACTCTTGCCATATAAATACAACACTACTAGTGACGGTGTTGTCGGAAAAGTGTAGTATTGAAAACACATACTAATTGTCATCAGTTAACTAATTATTTGCTCATAGAAAATCATAATAATGATTTTTCACCTAAATTTAACAACAATCTTGAAAATGATTATCATTCATAATACGAGAAAGTTGGCTGCTAATAATTTTGTAAGTGCATTCATGATTGTGAATTTTTGGAAGCAGAAACTCTGGATGAAAGTAATTGAAAAATCTAACAATACAAAAATGTAACTGCTGAAGCATAAAATTTGGATGATTGTTTTTGACTACTTATGTTTGATATGTATCCTGAAACACAGGTTCAAGGAAACTCATTCCAAAAGAAGGTGGCATTACTCTTTGGGGCAAGCCATGTTACGGAGGTAAATGCTTCGTTTAATATGTATCAGACAAAATGCTGTTTATAAAATGAACTCATTCTCTAATATATAGAAGGCCATAATTGTACAAAACTGACTGACAATAAATTATGGCCATAATTTCTCCGGCTGTGATTATGTTTTGTTATGCTATCCTATAAATGTAACATCATCTTCCAGGTTTCTTTCAGTATAATTTTCTTAATTAAATTTGAGACCATTTTCTTGAGCTACTTCAAAATTTTGAAAGCTCTGGCTTGACAACATTTAATTGTTTAGTTAAAAAAAAGAAGCCTTATGAAGATCGGTTGTATTTTGATGCGTCAGAAGCTTGAATGAGATTATGTTTCAATTCTTTAGGGACTCAAATCTTGTCTTATAGGTATTCACCGCTATATGTCTAAAACATGACTATATGGTGTTGTCTTCAAATCGTTGTTTATCTGCATTGAGAAAGTTTTTGGGGTAGGAGCAAGTTTCTCTGTTTGTCTTGTCAGTTATTTTAATTTTTTTTTTTCTAAATTATTGCTTGAGGCTGTGTTTGAAATCAGGAAAAAAATGATGATGATAATAATGATGGTGTGTTATTTCTAAATTATTGCATTAGTTCTTTATCTTATTATGACGATGTTGACGACGACGACGACGACGACAACGATGACAGTGACGTGTACCATGCATTTATTTATTACGGCAACACTCATTTACTAAGTCAATTCCTTGGCTAATGAGGCTGTTGTGTGATATTTTATGCTTTTGCTGAGCCAGGATAAGTCTAACGGGAATCAAGGAGGACCAACTCAAAGGGCTTCAGCTTTAGCTGCCTTATCTTCTGCATTTAGTCCAACTTCTGGGAAATCAACCCATTTGGTAAATAAATTGCTCATGCCACTATTCTCTTACTAAGTTTCCATTCTTTTTTTGAGTTTTGACAGTGTCTACTGTCATGTCTCAATTACTGCTGTCCAAGAAGGCAAATGCAATCACAACAGAGACTATGCTGTCTGTATGAAGACTAGGCACATAAATTTAGGAAACTACAATTCTTAGTCATTGGAGAAGAGTATGACTGAGTTTTAGCCATACTGTGTTTGGTAAACACAGTTGAGCTGCCTGGAAGTTAACTTTTTAGTGAAGATAAGCTGTAATGTGTAGTTGGTTTCCCCTGGTGGTTGGTAGAGTGATGCCTGTGGACCCATTGTGTCCCACTAAAGGGTTTTCCTTAGAGCGTGGGTGCATCGCTTGCGGAAAATGTAGATTTGTAGTAATTCAAATTTTTTCTTATGTAGTTGAAACTTGAAAAGCCTTACAATCTGAAGTTCTACTCTTTAACTGCAACGTATTTAAAGGCTTCGCTTACTTAAGCTTTCCTCCAGTGCTTTTCCTATCTGGAATCAAGTCGTTCCTCCGTACGCATTCCAAGGTCTTTGTTGCTCAAGATTAAACCATTATATTATTTCCCCTGATCTTGTCCTCAATTTGGTTACATCTACCTTATTAGGGATCCATTCATTCTTTGCTTTACTTTCTCTTGTATTATCACTCATCCACTATAGTGTCCTCATTTTAGTGACTCACTTTTTATACATGTTATTTTTTCATTACCCAACGTTTGGCTCCATAGATGCACTTCTCAACTACATCAATCCTTTTCTAATCCTTGTCCATTGCACATGACAACTTTGTGAAAGACTTTTTTAGACATGTGGCACTTTGCTTTTGATGGAATTCATGGAGGGATAGCATTTTATTGTGACAAACTTGGCGAGTCAGATTTCACTGTTGAGAAGCTATCTTATTTTAAAGGGATCAGAAGGGCATCTATTCCATTGAAGGGCTCAAAGTAATTTTCTCCGAGTTTTTGTTGCATGCTGAAATTATGTGGCAGTGGATCGCATTTATGTTAAAGCTGGTGACACTTAGTATTATTGCGTTTATCTTCAGGAATTTCTTGGGCAATTCTTTTCAGTTTTCTTTTGCCATCAGGTCAGGGAAGAATTTCATAAAACTGAGTCACTGCCTTTACCAGTCTTGAGAAGTAAAGAAATCCCCATTTTACCTACTTGGGAAGGCAGTAAACTTTAGTAGTTGGTACCATTATTAAAGCCAAGTCAGCATCTTAAGGCCCGTGGAAATATTCATTAGTTTTAAATTGACCTGTGAATTGTCTGTGTGTTAGTCGTTCGACTTGATTTCATCAATCAGTTATGTTGAGTTAGATTACTTAACCAAAAGAAGAGTGCTTACAACCAGAGAAGTAGAGAAGACCTTGTTAGGCAATTCGTTTGTTTGCTGAAGGTCTTTGCCTTCCTTTATTTTGCATACTTTATGCGTGTTATCACTGTATCAGCACCACTCACAGCCAAGGGGCACTTGTAAAAGGTGAAAACGAATAACCAACAAAAAGTAAATGTAGAATGAAGAGCAGTGTAAATTTCGTCGTTACTTCGACAATGTTGAATTTGTTTCACTTTCTTTTGTTCTTTTCCCTGGTTTGGGAAGGCACGTTTTATCTTTGTTAATAGATGAGTAGTTTTGTTTCTTTCCCGTTTGTTATTTCCTTGTTAAATGAATATTATCAGTTCAAATTTTGGCCAACACAAGAAGTTAATATTATTTTATCACTTCAAATGAATATTAATTTTCCTGCTTTTTTTTCTTTTTTAAATGGATTGGACAGTGCAGCCTTTTGCAGCTTTATGTACTTCAATGCATGATACCTAATGATCATCTTGATTATTTGTTTTGGCTAATGAGGTGGCTGTTGGATATTCTACGCGATGCAGAACCAGGATAGGAACGGATCGAATCAAGGAGGACCAACACAAAGAGCTTCGGCTTTAGCTGCCTTATCCTCTGCATTTAATTCATCACCAGGAGCCAAAACTTCTGCCTCAAAGCCATCTGGCATAACTCAGGGATCACAAAGAGCGGCAGCGGTAGCCGCTCTTTCATCAGTTCTTACCGCTGAAAAGAAAAGGCGATCACCTGATGCCTCCCCTACCCGTTCCAACAGCAGTCCTCCTGCAGAAGCTAGCCCTCTTGGTGAGAAAGCTATTCTATATTTGTTCTTGAGATTATGTTATTTCTGCTGCTGCTCCTTGACGTTTGATTTTGACCTTTCTGAAACTGTAGAACATCTGACATGTTTTGGGTACTTGCAGCTGAAGCAAAAAGTGAAAATGCTCCCTCTGAAGCAGAGGGTTCACAAGAAGATGCTGAAGTCAAAGAAACAGAGGAAGATGCTCCTGTATCTGAAAGCAATGGGGGGGATTTAGGATCAAAGCAAGAAGCAGAGCTGGATGAGAGTGGTAGTCAAAGTATATTCAGTTACGATCAACTGAAGGCCAAATCTGAGAATCCTGTAACTGGAATTGATTTTAAACGGAGAGAGGTCAGTTGCATAATGAATGCTGCTACTGTAGTTCAATTCTTCTTCTTTTTTTATCAGTATTCATGTACTTGTTGTCCCTTTGATTTTTCAGGCTTATCTGTCAGATGAGGAGTTCCAAACTATATTTGGAACGACAAAAGGAGCTTTTTATAAATTGCCAAAATGGAAGCAAGACATGCAGAAGCGGAAAGTTGATTTATTCTAGAGACCAAATTCAGCTTCTTTTGCGTCCTAACTTGCTATTCCTCGTTTATTTTGATCTCTGAAAATTGTGGTTTCATTGTTACACCATGCTGGATTGCTGTCTAGCATTTTGCTATATGCCCTTTTGATGAATGTAGCTGTGGTTAGTATCGATATTGATTGTGATGCCGCTTGAAGAGTGAGATTTTCTTTTCTTCCTTCGTAAATCAATTTACTCACAGATTGTTAGTTTTAAAGACATCTGGCAGGTCAAATTCTTTTATTTGGTTGGTATGTATCTCATTTTCTGGTCATTTGACTTCTTATATTTTTTTTATTTGTTGAAAAAGGGGGTGTATATGTATTGCATTTGTACTCGACTCCAATATATGGAATGAAAATTTGTTGTTGTTTGCATTGTATAGTTTCAAATTATGTAGTGTGAAAAATTATCAATTGGTGAATTTGAGGCTGCTGTTGAATATTCTTGTAAGAAAATATTATTTATTTGTTTGTTTGTTTTGGTTCTGTCCATAAATTCTTGATCACTGCACCAGATTTTATGTGTGAGTAAAAGTCTTCCTGCACCGGCCTCTTTTGATCTNTTCTGTCCATAAATTCTTGATCACTGCACCAGATTTTATGTGTGAGTAAAAGTCTTCCTGCACCGGCCTCTTTTGATCTGTTGTCAGTGAAACCTTATAATGTGGAAGCCATAGCCCGGATATGGATTTTCAGTATCAATCCTCATTGTTTTAGTGCTCAAGAAAAAAAATACTCAAAAGTGATTGTAAAGAAGGAAGTATGATCTAAAGAGAAGAAAAGGAAAAGGTCTTAATGTTACACTGAAAGGATTGTTGAGCAACAAATTTTTTTTTTTTT
>VEXP01000043.1:0-12540 GCA_008921755.1 Aristotelia chilensis
TTTAGTGATACATAGACCTATAGATGCACCTGTAGGGAGGTCTTATTTGATTCAAGTGAAAGGGACGAAAAAGGAGGCAAAAGTTATGCCAAAGATTGAGTGGCGAAGTGGGGATAAAAGAGAAGCATTTTATGGAGCATATGGCTGTAGATAGAGTGAAATGGTGGAAAAGGATTTGTGTAGCCATCCCCAACTATCTTGGGATTAAAGCTTAGTTGAGTTGGTTGATTTTTATATTTATGAGCTGAATGTTTTGCCTGCTGTTTATTCTTCTTCGTTATCATCATCATTCTTCATGCTTCTGTATTTTTCTCTACCCTCGGTACATGATTTTACTTTCCTAATGCTTTCTTTTCATAGGAACATGAAAGCACAACAGTAGGATTAATGCTTGGTCTGGCAGCTTCTTATCGGGGGACTATGCAACCAGCAATATCAAAGGTAACATTCGTTTGATCATCATCTATGACTTTATCTTGATCTTCTCTTGTTTATTAGCAAATTTGTATTTATGCTGTTATCACTAATCGCACGTATA
Organism: Aristotelia chilensis; assembly: GCA_008921755.1. Taxonomy (NCBI): domain Eukaryota; kingdom Viridiplantae; phylum Streptophyta; class Magnoliopsida; order Oxalidales; family Elaeocarpaceae; genus Aristotelia; species Aristotelia chilensis. The sequence goes on from VEXP01000043.1 coordinate 539, forward strand.
CTTTCTGCCTCGAAACACGTGTTGTGTTTTTGTGTCATTTGGAGCCAATTCAACATGTCTTCAAGCTCAGCTGAAAATATGGAGTTGATTGTGTCATTAAAAAGTATAGATTTGCTATTGCCATATCTTTATTGTTCTAGATATGCTTGTTTGTTCATGATCATATCTATATATATTTGTTTCTCAAAATTTAAGCTAAAGTTATTATCCTATTTTATTGCAGTGTCTTTTTGTTCATATTCCTGCTCGACATCCATCTTCCTTTCCAGAACTGGAGTTGCCTACCCTTCTGCAGGTATAAATTATTGTACCACTGTTGTATTACTCTTTGAATATGCCTACGAGGTTTATCCTTCAAGGGTATTCTTTCTCCTAATTTAGATGTGCACACTTTGTTTTCATTTTTGAAACACAAAAGTATGCATCTGCTTAAACTTACCTTGTACACATGCAAACATGTGCATCTTTGTATTCGTTCTTGGTTATATAAAGCATACTCCAATAATTTCTTTGTCCTTTTGACAGATAAGAATATTACACTTTTCATGTCTGCTAATATATCTACCTTCAATTCCCAGGCTGGTTTTACATGATGAAACACTGGCCTGCCACTTTTCTAAGACATTACTTTTTCTTATGGGTGGATTTAATTCGTAGACGAGTGCTATCTGTACATCGGTCTCCATCATTGTGAAATTAACTTGTAGTTACATTCGTTACTGAAATGATTGATTGCCTTACCAATAAAAAAAATGGTAATTAGGATTATTTGTTGATTTTCCAAATATTGATTTTGACAATGCACTCTCTTTCATTGATTCTCCAGTCAGCAGCGCTGATGTCAGTTGGGCTTCTTTATGAAGGATCAGCACACCCACAGACAATGCAAATTCTTTTGGTATTTTTTTACTCTCCTTGTTTCACTAATTAAATCAATGGTTTAATGTTGTTGATATTTTTGTTCTACTTATATGGTCCACAAGCATCATAATTAGTCATTATAAAGGAAAATGACCGTGAACAATGTTTGATGCATAAGATATGCTTATTGATACCACACTATTTTTGAATACTGATAAGCATTTATGTTAAATCAATTTAGATATGTTCTTCTATGTATCTTTTCTGTTAGGTGCTAGCGATAATGGCAGTATACAAGTTTGCATTGCAAGTTCACGCACGATGTAATTGTCAAAACCACCATTGTGTACCAAACAAGTCTTTTTGGTTTATTTTCCTGGGGTTGGGGTGTAGACAACCCCAGGGGAAAAATTATTTGATTAATATTTCTGGGTAAGAAAACATGTTACTTTACATAATTAGAGTATCTATGATCTCTACACTTAATTCCTTGATATCTTCTTACAATAGTGTATGTTATGTAAGCTCGATTCGGCTAAACTTATGCAGCATTTTTGGGTTTACTTCTACATTATTTACTATACAATAGATTCTTTATTAATTATCAAATGCCTTGTAGCTGACCTTGTTTTAAATGTCAAAGGGTGAGATAGGCCGTAGAAGTGGAGGTGATAATGTACTTGAAAGGGAGGGTTATGCTGTTTCCGCAGGATTTTCCTTGGGTCTTGTTGCATTGGGTACGAGCGATTTGATACTTACGTCATTCAGATATTGTTAAGTGTTGGTCTCTGCTAACTATGTTATAAACTGAAGGTCGAGGAGAAGATGCGCTTGGTATGGACACCTTGATCGATCGGTTATTCCACTACATTGGTGGCAAAGAAGTTCATAATGTATGCTGTTAAATTTTACGTCTACTTTGTTCTTACCCATTTTCTTTCTGGTGGATCTGTTGCATCATTTGTGTACTTAATTCTGTGCACCATCTTGATCTATTTTATATGTTGTACCTCTTAATAGAATTTTTATAATTCTCTGATACAATCCCATTTTGTTTTATTGTTCATCAGGAAAGATCTATTTTAATGACACTATCAACAGATGAACACAACCGTGGTGTTGGGCAGGTTGTGTGAGCCAGACCTTTGACTTAGCAAACTTTCCATTGCTTTAACTTGGCATCTGAAATATATGTGATATTGATAACTATCTTTTCCACTCAACTGATATTGACATTATTTACTGTGCTACTGTCATGTTGCAGATGATGGATGGGACCACAGTCAATGTTGATGTCACTGCGCCTGGAGCTATAATTGCTCTTGCTCTAATGTTTTTAAAGGTAATTTTTCGGTAAAGGTTCTACTAATTTTATTTATACAAACTTTTTGTGACAAAACGTTCTTAAGTATAGATTACCACACATTTTAATACGCTCATATCAAGATTTCCTCATTTTTCTCTATGTTTATGACAGACTGAATCGGAGATGATTGTTACTAGGCTTTCTATTCCTCAAACGCATTTCGATTTGCAATATGTGAGGCCTGACTTCATAATGCTTCGTGTCATTGCTCGAAATTTGATAATGTGGAGCAGGTACTACTGCTCATATAGACTGGTCTAACAGTTGAACTTACTTCTATTTGGCTACTTATTGGATCCAAGTTGATGAGCTTTCCTGATTTAGGATTCATCCCTCCAAAGATTGGATTCAGTCCCAGATTCCTGAAATTGTCCAAAATGGTGTCAAAGGCCTCAGAGATGATATGAGTGATATTGATGATATGGATGCAGAGGCATTTGTCCAGGCTTATGTCAACATAGTGGCTGGGGCTTGTATATCTCTTGGTATGTTATTTATGCTTATTCATGAAATATCTATTATATTGATTTGTATATGCTTTTCCCATGATTATTATGTCTGACTAGGATCTAGTGAGAATACTGTTTGTCTAAAAGGAACCAAGATGGTAAACTTAAAGTTAAGAGACATATCATTAAAACTTATTGGTTTACATGAAAATATGGGATAAAATTGCTAAAGATGTAAATGAAGAACACCTACATGGTAAATATTGGCTTTTGACGATTACACATTTTTTAGAAGGATGAGCTCACAACATTTCCATAAAGAAACTACCACTACTTTGATCAATTAAAATTGGGACTTTCTGAGGGTTTTTAATTTAAAAAGTAAGGCCCTTCCCCTAAAGACTGGAAAACGATACTTGATTGTCTGCCTAGGTATCAGAACTAAACAGTGATAAATATTTTGTGGGAAAGGGGTAAAGCATTACTCTTAAAATATAAATGCTTGCTTAAGTATGATCCATCTAGCTCAAGGAAACATTAATGGTGATGAAGGTGTCTCGCTGAAGAATGTTAGCTGCAAATCTGCAATGTTGTGAATTGGGGTGCCAAAATAAAATATCAAGAGGACTCAGTGAAAGATGTTTTAATATGGTCGATTTTAAGAGAGAAAAATGTTGGAGTTAGTTTTACCAATTGCTTGATTGTAGAATAATAGATATATGTGTTATCTGGAAAAAGGGGATACTAGTCAGCTTCAAAGATTGGGGTTTCTGAAGAACAGTGTAATAGTTGATTTAAGGGCATCGATAATCTTGGTTTGGTCAGATATCTAGTTGTTATAATTCTACCAAAAAGATCATTAGTTTACACAGATGTTACTTCCTATATAGCCACTAAAAAAACAAAAAAAGAAGAATAATTAGTGATTCATTATGTATTGGTGTGATTTGTAGTCTGATGGGGACAATCTTGATAAGGATCCTTGTTTGTTAAAGTTGATTCCTCCCTCAAGTGAACGAAGCGGCCCTTTGGTAAGGAACACGAGTGAACGGATTCCAGGGAGAGTTGAAACCGCTTACCAGTGAGTGAGGAGGGAAACCAGCCTCGCTCAGTATATCTGTATTCTCTCATGTACCGTTGGTAGCCAACTGGCAATTGTTTACATGATGTGTAGTGCCTGATGAGATTAATTAGATTAGGTCTCTATTCTTGCCTGCGGTCGCAGTTTGGGTTTCTAATTATTCATTTTATGATTAATCCAACTGGAGAGATCCTTTCTTTAAATATTTTCCTTCATTGATTGTGATTGGTAATTATTGTCTAAATTCCCATATCCTGAATTTCCCAACCTTTCTCAACTTTTCTAAGCTTGTTGGGAAATCATGTAGATAACTTACTAACATTTTTCTTTAGTCCTGTCTACTGTTTGGTTTTCAACAGTGGTGGTACACTGGTACTCAAAAGAGATCTTGTGACGAATACGGTATCTCAAATAGTTAATGATCTTATGTCGTACTTATAATTGGATCCTATTTACTAATTTTTGTTTCTTAATAGGAGTCAAGTCAAACTACTTTTTTTTTCTTAAAATATGTTTCCATGCTTATAGTTTGGGTTCAAATTGTTTATTCAAGTTTCTGGGTACCTATGTGATTAATTGATTTATAATTACTATTGTACTTGGGAGTGTATACTTATTTGATCGAACAGTATCAGTTATGTTCAATTAGTTCCTTGCATTTAAATCTTCTTGCATCATATTAGCTAAAGTTGATTCTTCTTTGTTATTCTCTTAATTAGTCATTTTATAGTTTCTCAAGCTCTTCATTAATTTTCGGCAGGGTTGAGATTCGCTGGTACAATGGATGGAAATGTGCAGGAGTTACTTTATGAATATGCTGTCTACTTTCTAAATGAGGTCTGAGATGCAATTTAGGGCTGTTCAACTTGTATTTTTCAGTTTATTAGTAGTAATTTACTTATTGGAATGTTTGCAGATCAAGCCTGTTTCTTCTACGAGTGTAAATTCTTTCCCAAAGGGATTGTCTTACTATGTTGATCGGGGCACATTGGAGATATGTCTTCATCTCATCGTTCTTTCTCTGTCTGTGGTACAAGATTGTTATTATTTTCTTTCTACCTATTTTCTGTTTTCAATTATGCGCAAATAGAAAATGTGGCTAAGTGTCACATGCTGATTTTTTTGGGAGAGCAGGTTATGGCTGGTTCAGGACATCTACAAACATTTCGATTATTGAGATTTCTCCGCAGCCGGAATGCTTCAGATGGGCATGCTAACTATGGTATTCAGATGGCAGTAAGTTTTTTCACAACTTACTGTGAGATTTCCTATTGCCTCTATGAACTGCTCAGACTGTATGCTTTTCCCATCAATGTTTGAGATGTTAAACCCTTTACCTGACTTGATTATATACTTTTCATGTTTTTCCTGAAACATATCGAAAAATTTAGTTTTTATGTCTGAAGACTGAAAATATGAAATCAAGTAATTACTTCCAAAGAAATAGATAAGCACAGATTTGAATTGATTGTGTGGATTAATTAGAACCATATATTTGAGATTATTACTGATGCTCGTACTTTCCTGCCAAATGCCTTCATTAGTTGTTGAATCATTGGTAATTCGAGGGTTTCCATAAAATTTTTTTTAAACTATTTATCAGCCTCCCACCATGAAATCACTTGCACAGAGTACAGTGGTGTGAAAAGCTTATGAAATCTTATTTTATGTCATGAACGGGAGATTTAGAACATTTTTATAGCAACCTTCAATCTCAAATAATGCATGCAATGTACGCTTTGCCCCTGAGTCACTGTTCTCCAGAAGATGAATCTAATTTCATGATATTGGTGTTTTAAGATAAATTCTGCATGTATTTGGGCTTCTTGCTTAAGATAAATGATGCAAGGTCTGCATGTATTCATCTGCAGTAATTCTGTTGAGAAATAAACTACATCAATTGGCCTTAGTTTTGGTGTCATCTTAATGTTCATTATATTGACAACTATGCATTGCTTTAGGTAAGCTTAGCTATTGGTTTCTTGTTTCTTGGGGGAGGAATGCGGACATTTTCAACAAGCAACAGTTCTATTGCTGCTTTGCTGATTACACTTTATCCACGCTTGCCTACTGGACCAAATGACAATCGTTGCCACCTTCAGGTACATTAAAATGCAAACTAATGAGTCACATATATAATTGGAAACCCACAAATGGGTTGGGAACAGTACAAAATTAAGCAAAAGCATCTCAAAATTTATTTTAATTGCCTTTGAATGGTACATTCAGTTGATGCATTGCAAACTGATGGGTGCATGGTTAATAACTGGTATCTTTATTGACTGTTCTGACTGAGGGATGGAAGTGATTGTCCTATTATATTTCTAACCAAAAGATATCCTTATGTGAATTTCATCTCATGAGCAAGGGAGATGCTGTCTAATCTTCTACTATTTTTCTAGGCTTTTAGCATTTTTATTTTGCTGAAGGAAGTGTATTTTCCAGGCATTCAGGCATCTGTATGTTCTTGCTACGGAGGCTCGCTGGATTCAGACTATTGATGTTGACACTGGTCTCCCTGTGTATGCTCCTCTTGAAGTTACTATAAGGGAAACTGAACAATATTCAGAAACAAGTTTTTGTGAGGTTACCCCTTGTATACTGCCAGAACGTGCTATTGTAAGTTTTAACAGAGCCGTGAACTAAGTTTTCAGGGAATTCATGATTTTTGAACTTCCTCTTTTTCACCCTTCTTGAAATCATCATGGAAAGTTTTTTCGGGGCAAATCTGCTGGTGTTGCATGAACTAATCCACTTCTTTCGGACAACAGAGAATGATATACTAAGAAATTGTTAAATGATATAGGGCAAAGTTTCTGACATAATGGAGCTACTTTTACTGGAGCTACTTGAATGAACATCCTAGTAGCTCTTTGTTTTTGCGCATGTACTCAGCTAGGGGCAACTTCCATGATATACTGACCTTGGAACAAACCTGTCTACTCATTTATCTCCCTTGAAGTAGTATTATTGCAATTTTAAGGCTGATGGGTTATTTAACATACTGCTTGCAGTTGAAGACAATTCGCGTTTGTGGTCCTCGATACTGGCCTCAAATAATAGAGCTTGTCCCTGAAGGTAGGTCAATGCCCTGCTGCTGCATTTTTGTTTTTTATCTGAAATATCTCAGATCAATTCAATTTCTATTCTTCAACAGATAAACCTTGGTGGAGTTCTGGGGACAAGAATGACCCATTTAATTCTGGCGTTCTCTACATCAAACGTAAGGTTGGAGCTTGTTCTTATGTGGACGATCCCATTGGGTGTCAGTCGCTTCTGTCACGAGCAATGCACAAGGTTGTAATCACATAGTATTTTACCCCTGATTGACCCTTTCCCAGATTTATTTCAGGTCATGTGGTTGATATCAGTTTGTTCTTTTTGATCCAGGTGTTTGGTTTAACAAGTTTAAGAGCATGTGATCCAAGTACTGATGGCCACAGTGGACCTGGTTCTGTTACTGTTGATCAGTTGGTCAGTACCTTCTCGTCTGATCCTAGCTTAATTGCTTTTGCACAACTCTGCTGTGATCCTTCCTGGAATAGCAGGCAAGTTTTGCAAATCTCCATTTTGATTTTCGTTTTGTTGTGGGTTTCAGGATCTCTGTAGTAACAGTATTTTTGAACTAGTTTGCTTATTCAATGTGAGTAAGTTATTTGAGTAGGATGGCAACTATACAGTTTAAAGTGACAGCTCACATTAAAATCTGAAATCTCTATGAACGCAAATGTTGGAAATAACTTTCGTACTCGTTAGCTTTAATCTAATGGACATCAGAATGGCCAAGTACCCATTATGTGCTTTCCATCCCCCCATCCCCCCTTTTATTTAATTGTTAATGCCCTTACATGCATTGAAGCAACCATGAAACTTGAAACAAAATTCTGAGCAACGAACTCTGTTTCGATGCAGCTTGTTTGACCATAGCTTTTGTCTGAGAGCATTGTATGCTATGAAGTGCCATTGTGCTGTGGAAGATTAGTCTGCCTTGATTATATGTACTGTCAGTTCTCATATCTAGTTGTCAAATTTAATTTATTGATGTGTTCCCTTACTTCCCTTCCTCCAACCCCATTAGATTTTGTTAAAATGTATTCTGAATTTTCCGATTTAATGACCACTTTCAGCGAGCTCACATCATGGAATGCAGTTTGCAATGTGGAAGATTAGGTTGTACAAATTTCTCTTTAAGAGATACTTCTTTCCACGTTTGCAAGCAATTTAATAGGAACCATCTTCTATGCCGTTGCCTTTGACCTTCTTCCAGAAGGGCTTTAACTGACCTTGTTGTACTGAAAATTCACATCTTGTCGAATATCAGATGTGCCAAAGTGTTTGGGCAAATACTGACCTGCAAGGACTTGGTTAAAGTTTACATTGTCATGAATGACTTAGAATATGTGGCGAACTCCTTGTTGAAGAGACATTTTATTGGAGAGTGAAAGCATGTTTAAATGGTGACAAGCAGATTGAATTTTGTATTTGTGCTGTTATTTATCTACATTTATCTAATAAGCATATTTTTCTCCATCAAATTCATAAAATTATAAAAAAAGAAGAAGTTTGTTCTACATGTTTTTGATGCCTAAACAATATGATATGATTGTCTATGCCCTAATTGTCATGATGACCATGGGAAAGGAAAGGGGTGTTATTGCAAGCATATTTTACATGTTATTGGTTCCTAGATGATGTTATATGATTGTCTATCTGTAATGACCTGTCATCAAACATCTCTGCAGATCCGATGTTGATTTCCAGGAATTCTGCTTGCAAGTATTATTTGAGTGCGTAAGCAAGGACAGACCAGCTCTTTTACAGGTAACTGTCTAACTTAGGAAGGAAAGCTGATCTCCACTTTGATACTTATAAGTTTGTCACTTTCGATACATATAATCTTCACGAACTAACTAGTTACCACACTGAAGGTGCGCTTATCATATGAAGGTATGCATTGAAAGGTGTGAATTGAAAAATGTATTCGAGTGTGTAGAAGTTGGGAATTTAACTTTCAAATGTACTTCATCAACTAAATACTTGTCATATGTTGCAATTTTTTAATTCTTGAATCTAGTCATTATAATTCGTTCATTTATAATTTTTTGATATGCAGGTCTATTTGTCATTGTACACAATGATTGGGACAATGGCTGATCAGGTTACCAATGGTACTGTTGTTATGGGTGACTCGCTCTCTATCTCTAGTTTAAAGGTGATTTTTTGTAATCCTATCACTTTTTCCTACTAATTGAATTTAGTTGTTTCCTTCTGGAAATCAAGATAATGTAGATTGGTCTGGTTGCTCCATGAGATAGTACTTTGTTCTCAATCAACTAAATTTATGTTTTGTAATTTGATTAACCACTAAATTATTTACATTAGATTGATTTGAAATTGTATGGAATACTTTTTTTTTTTTATCGGAAATTGTATGGAATACTTATTTGTGCTTAGACAATTATATATCTGTTTTCAGAATTTCAAGAACAACTAAAATATTTATAATATAATGCTTCTGAGAAATAGAATACTTGGTGCATATATTTTGATTAAAATCTAAAATCGACACCTCTTTTGGTCTGCTTCGCATGAAAACAGACAGCCAATTTTAGGGGTCAATTATTTTAGTTGCTTCGGTGTGTTTTTGGTCATTAAGTCCTTTTATGTTCACTTTAGACTACTTGATATTGATTTACTTCCGATTACAATATTTCCACTGTAATGTTTGGGGCACATTATCCTAGCCGCACCTTATTTAGAGGCCATGCTTCTCATAATGGGATCGGGATGAGTTGGATATATTGGATGGTTTATATTTAATTTCTGAGTTGTCAAATCTTGTTTCACCAGTTTTCTTTCATTCAATACTTTTGTTCAGTTTTCTTGATGAAGTGTGATTTTAATTGTGGCAGTCTTAGTAAAATAATAAATTCTTATCACCTTTTTTTTTGTGCAGCTTGCACTAACCTACAACGAGGCTCTATTGAGAGGAAGATTGACCTCTTCAAGAGGTGGCATTGTTCAATCCATCTTTATAGGGTCTCTTAGGAAGCGGGTGGAGGAGCTCCTAAATTGTTCGGAGGGATTGAAAAATGATTTTTGTAATTATTTGAACTCGGAAAAGTGGCCCAATGACGAATCTGAAGGAGAAAGAAATTCAGTACTTCTTTCTTGGTATCTTCAGTGGTTTGGCGTACCAGCTCCCTCTGTAATTAAGACGGCAGTGGAGAAAATCAAGCCCAAGCTCATGTCGTCGTCATCGTCATCTCCCTTGTTGCATTTGTTGTTCCCAAACACCCACATCAATGCTATTGGTGAGATAGACAAGTTTTATTTCTCCCCAGTCTGAGGATGAGGCTTGTATTGTTGCCTTCTGAAGAAAGGCACTATTCTGAGTGGCTCTTTCCACCTGGTAACTTCCATGTGCAGCTTTTTTCAAATGGATCTAAATTCAGTTTCAGTAAGAGGTAAACACGGAAAGTACAGTTGCCAGAGCAGTGTAGAAAGGCACCGTCATATTCAGTTTGTGCAAGGTGGATACTTTTTCTGTATGAAAAATTGAGGAGCAGGTCACATCAGATGCGAGACTGAACCTTCTCGGAAAACCTTTCTCTTGGCATTGGATGCAATTGTATATTGTAAATTAGTTGTAAACGTAATTGGGCGCAATTTTGCAGTTACATGTAATGTAATAGATGAATATTTAAATTAATTTTTTCTGTGTGATCGTATATTTATAATATGATGTTATGCTCTCGAGCATCAACATTCATCGGCTGTGTCATGGATATCAGCTAGAAGTCATCTGTGCCAGGTTGCATGATCCATGCTATCTTTAAATCTGCCCTGCGGTGTGCTTTATTATTAAATAGCAGATCCCATATCCAGCTGTTTCTATGTTTTGCCTAGGTTACACGAGAATGTTGTAGCCATGGTTGCTGCATGCTCCACTTTTCTACGAGTCTAGGCTCAGAATCTTGTTAGTCATGGCTAATGCTGAACCGGCAATGTTTTTCTAAACCCAGAACTCTTGCTTTGCCAACTACCCTAACTGCTATCTGAGGCCAATCTTCATATATTGTATGCAGAACCATTGGTTGAATAAATAAGTTATTTTGTTAACAAATAAAAAAAATATACTCAATGGGCCGTCAAACGCTTAAGGTCCAATACAACGGATAATCAACAACAAATTGGTGACACATTATACATCTGTAACATAGCTAGATTTGTTATTTTCTGCCCTCTTTTTATATATGNTCAAACGCTTAAGGTCCAATACAACGGATAATCAACAACAAATTGGTGACACATTATACATCTGTAACATAGCTAGATTTGTTATTTTCTGCCCTCTTTTTATATATGTTGAACTGCCCTAGCTGTTAACTAAATTTTTTTTTATGAATGACAATTTTATTAGAGGGAAATTCACAATATACATTTTGAATACAAAACTACTTTATTAAAACTAAGAGCGAGAGATGATATGTGCATACAGCAACTCATTCCATGTATCAGGCAAACCAGGGAGACACCAATGAAGACAATCTGCATATGTTTCCGGATCTGACATTTGCTCCGGCGATAGCAACTTGCTTCCACCTCCTTCGGTGGTGTAGACAGAGGGATGTGCATCTTTTCGATACTCCGAGAGGGTTGTTATATTGAGGAAGTATACAGGTACTTTCATTGATTGTATTACATTTGCTGCAATCACAAACATTTGTCTATCTGTGCCCACATTTAATGGTGTGGTCATGTTTAAAATTGGCGTGGTCTCCATGGCACACTTGATGCCATCCGGGTTGTTCCAATCCGTGCTCCTATTGCATTTGCATGCACATTGTAAATTTCATCATTATACTATTGTTTCAAATATATATAGCATTTATGGTTGAAATATTGCCTGCCTAGTCAAAAGAGAACATTAAATGACAATTAGTTTAGCAAGATCCATTTTTCAAATGAGAGGTAGTTAAAATGGACCTTGATGAACAGAAATACCTCAATTATTCTCATCAAGGTCAAGAAAAATAGTTTAAAGACTAGTTGTAAATATCATTATCTGTCTATTCAGACAAACTAGCAAGATTTGGTTTGAGTGCTACATTCACCAATAAAGATGTTCAAGAGCCAGACAGCCCACCAAAGCCCGATCAATCTGAGCTGCCCTAGATAATACTTTTCAAGTTAGGCTTAGTCCAGATAGTAACTTTTCAATTATTTTATTATTTTTTAATTT
>VEXP01000044.1:0-12520 GCA_008921755.1 Aristotelia chilensis
ACAGATTATTCGTGGAGCCCTAGAAAAACCTTTGGAAACCGGAAAGATGAATGAATCAATGCAAAGCCTTCGCAGTTCTGTTATGGCTCTTGCTTGCAGATCATTTGACGGGTCTGCTTCCGACGTATGCCACTGGGCAGATGGATATCCGTTTAATTTGAGAATATACCAAATGCTCTTAGAGGCTTGTTTTGATATTAATGAAGAGACGTCACTTATTGAAGAGGTTGACGAGGTTTTAGAACTTATAAAGAAAACTTGGGTGATTCTTGGAATGAATCAGATGCTGCATAATCTTTGTTTCTTGTGGATTTTATTTCACCGTTATGTTATAACTGGTCAAGTGGAAAGTGATTTGTTGTTTGCTACTAATAATTTGTTGGTGGAGGTTGAAAAGGATGCCAAGGCTACTAAAGATCCGGATTATTGTAAGGTCTTGAGTTCTACTTTGAGTTCGATATTGGGTTGGGCAGAGAAGGGGCTATTTGCTTACCATGATAGTTTCCACAGTGGTAATACTGAATTAATGCAAAGTGTTGTTTCTCTGGGTGTTTTAGCAGCAAAGATATTGGTTGAAGATATCTCTCAGGAGTATCGTAGGAAGAGAAAAGATGTTGATGTGGCTCGTGAAAGGGTTGACACTTACGTAAGATCGTCGATGCGTGCTGCATTTGCCCAGGCAAGTTTCCATCATTTAAGTATAATGTCCCTACATATAATTGCCATTACAAAATTGAAGAGAGTTCCTACAAAATTATGATCCTGTCTTGTACATAGTAGACTTTTTCTACCTGCCCATCAATCTGGACTGTTGTGGTTGGTGAATCTGTTATGATATTTAATGCCAGAATATAAAGTTCAATCTCTAATCAACCAAATATTTGACACTGTAGGCATTGTTAGTTTTTTTTCTCCTGGCATAGAACTTTAACCCATTGTGACAAATTTTCTGTATTCCTTGAAGAAAATTTGAAAATTATTTTCAACTTTTATAAGAAATGTAGCTAGTACAAATTTTTCATGTATACTATATAAATCTTCTGTTAGTAATTTCTCTTTTTCTTCTACTTCTTTGTCTTCCCTTTTTGGATGGGATTCTGTTAGTATTGTCTAATCCTGCCAAAAACCATAACTTGAATCCTTTATTTTGCAGTTATCAATAGCTGCTAGACTCTTTGAAGATAGGTTCCTGATTCCCAAACCCTAAACTGTACCCTGTTTTGTATGATTGATAATCTTGGTGAAAAGCTAGAAAAAAATTAGAAAAATTTCAAGTTGAATTAGTTCAGAGCTGTACTTGTTCTGCGGAGGCTGCAACTTTTAGGAATGATTTTTTTATATCCGTGTGCATAGAGTGGCAGATCAGGATATAGTTGTTCAATTTTATTTCAATTTTCAGTTTATGCTAACAAACATTTCTAATTTTGACCAAGTCAAAAATATGACGTAATGCTCGGTTTGATCTGTCTTAAGACAGATAATGGAGAAGGTAGACTCCAGCAAGCAGTTGCCTAGAAACCAGCGAAATCCTCTTCCTGTCCTTTCTATCCTTGCACAAGATATAAGTGAACTGGCTTTTAACGAGAAGGCGATATTTTGTCCAATACTGAAGAGATGGCACCCTCTTGCAGCAGGGGTAGCTGTAGCTACCCTTCATTCTTGCTACGGGAACGAGCTGAAGCAATATGTTTCGGGTATTGATGAGCTGACACCTGGTGCTATACAAGTCCTGAGAGCTGCTGACAAATTGGAGAAAGATCTAGTGCAAATTGCAGTTGAAGATACAGTAGACAGTGAGGATGGTGGGAAGTCGGTAATACGGGAAATGCCTCCTTATGAGGCTGAAGCTGTAATTGCCAATCTGGTGAAATCGTGGATAAAAATAAGAGTGGACAGACTGAAGGAATGGGTTGACAGGAATCTGCAACAAGAGGTATGTGATGATGGTTCCTGTTGTGTATCTAGTTGAGCATTGATGAAAACAATAGAAATGTAGAATGTTGTGTTCAGTTTTTTGTTGTACGCAAGACCTCATTTCTTAAGACTGATGAGAAACTTCCCTTACCATATTTTGATAGCCTAACCTAATCAATTTCTTTTCTGTAGGTATGGAATCCACGGGCAAATAAAGATCGATTTGCTCCTTCTGCTGTTGAAGTTCTACGAATTGTAGATGAAACTTTGGAAGCGTTCTTTCTGTTGCCAATACCTATGCATTCAGTCTTGCTTCCTGAATTGATGACTGGTCTTGACAAATGTCTTCTACATTACATATTGAAGGCTAAATCTGGCTGTGGTATGTGTTGCATAGCCTGCAGAAGAGTTGTGCATTGATTTTCATTCATCAACCTTTCAAAGTAACCAAAAACTCTTTTTCATGATCTGCAGGGACCCGAAATACTTTCATTCCTACCATGCCTGCTTTGACTAGATGTACAACCGGATCAAAATTTGGTGTATTCAAAAGGAAGGAAAAGCTGCAAGTAGCACAGAGGAGAAAATCCCAGGTTGGGGCTACGAATGGGGATAACTCCTTTGGGATACCCCAACTGTGTGTTCGTATGAATACTTTGCATTATATTCGTTCAGCATTGGAGGCTTTGGATAAGAGGACAAGTACCCATCTAAGGAATTCTGAATCCGCTCGATTAGACATAATCGAAAATGGGACGGGGAAAAAGTTTGAGCTTTCAGCTGCTGCTTGTATGGAAGGAATTCAACTACTCTGTGATGCAACAGCATACAAGATCATCTTCCATGATCTAAGCCATGTTCTTTGGGATGGCCTTTATGTCGGGGAAGTTTCATCTTCTAGGATTGAGCCATTTCTTCAAGAGCTTGAGCGCTACTTAGAGATTATTTCATCAACAGTGCATGACAGAGGCAGAACACGTGTTATTACTGACCTAATGAAAGCTTCTTTTGATGGGTTCCTATTAGTTTTGCTTGCTGGAGGCCCGTCTCGTGCTTTCACTCGACAAGATTCTGAGATAATAGAGGAGGATTTTAAGTTTTTGACAGATTTATTCTGGTCCAATGGAGATGGATTGCCAGCAGATTTAATAGAAAAATGTTCAACCACAGCTAAAGGTGTCCTCCCCTTATTTCATACGGATACTGAGAGCCTAATTGAGAGATTCAAGTGTGCGACTCTGGAGACTTATGGCTCTTCTGCTAAATCCAGACTTCCATTACCCCCAACCTCAGGTGAATGGAATCCCACTGAAGCAAACACACTTTTGCGAGTTGTGTGTTATCGGAATGATGAGACAGCTGCAAAATTCCTTAGAAAGACCTACAACTTGCCTAAGAAATTGTAGTATTTATAATGAGATGATGCAGTTCATAGGTAAGAAGTGATTTGGGATTGCTTTGCTAGTATTTGGCTATAACCCACTTTTGGTGGGAGCTTTATTGGTGAGGTTGACAATGTACGGCTCTTGTATAGTAATAGTATTGGCTTGAATTTTTTTTTTTTTTCGGTTTGAAGCCCTTCCACCACCAGTCAGTTAGTAGGAATTTCTCACGTACAGTATCTTCTCCTTGTTGTAAAGAATTAACAAAACTCAGGGATTTATAATTCTCAAGTAGAGGATGCAGACAATGGTTACTAGACATACTCATAATCTAATTACCAGAGGCATTGAATGGACATGGTGAGATTCTTCAGCTTTATTATTTTCATCTGTATTCTTTCTTAATCCTCGTGATTCATTCTCCACTGGGGAAAATGACAAACTGCAGGATGTAATGATAAAAGTTTGATAATTTATTAAGATTATTTGAAGAGTTTTATCTTTGTAGATTTGGCATTTGTATATATTAGATTTGTAACCTTCGTATGTTTGCCTATGGGAGCAGTCTTGCAGAATGAATTCCAGTTTGGGTGCTGTATTGTTTATTGTCGGTCAAAGCTGAGGAGCCGGCTATCTTTCTTGTTCTTCCTACTCTCTTTTTTTCCTCCATTAAAATTGATAGTGAGGATATAGGAAGTAGTCGACCCCCTCCAATATCTCTCCCCTTCTGATACAATTTTGCCCAAGACCTCCCCTTTGGAGGCAGGCAATTGGTTAAGGCTTCCCAAGATGTTAAATGCTGGTATAAGAAGAAAACAACCATAGTTCCAATCAGTACATGGACAATGAATCATCATCATATATAGAAGCTCTATCGCCTATAAAATCTGTGCACACACTGTAGCACTAGTTAGCCAAAAGAACTAGTCCAAAATTAATTAGCGTTCTTTCCCCCAAAATTGATGCGTTAAAACATTATAATGTCGGACAAATTACATGGGAAAAGACTACAAAATCTTCTGATTGATCATTTGCATATCTGTAAGAAAAATGACCAACTATGCCTGCATAATTCCTCTAAAGGCTTTGGCGTACAATTATATTTGAATTACAAGTAACAGACCCGAGACATTTGCCTGTAAGAAATGTCTTCTACTGCCAAGGATTCTTCTTTCTTGCTCCACTTCTTTTTGAGCTAGTTGTTGAGCTCCCCTTCTGCAAAGTGAGAGAGTAAACACAGATAAGTAGGCGATGTTAGGCTATATCTCTTGGCATACAATCTACAGAATATAGTGAAAGATCCACCATACATACCGATTTTGATTTTTTTGTCTTCCCCCGAATTCTGTTCTTTGGAGGTTTCAGTTTGTATAGCCGAACCATCCAATGGTGAGTTGTGAATACCTAATTCGATAAGAAACCAACAAAATCTGATAAGATACTTGATGAAGGAATTCCCTCAAATAAAGAGAGAAGAGTATCTGCTTAAATACATAAACATTTTGAGAATAAGAGTAGTGGAGCATCAGAATATTGAGTGGTACAACTATGTAAATTTTGCCACTAATAAGGACAGATATAAAAAAGAAGGTCGAAAAACCCTAAAGTCTCTCATAAAGGATCTAGTGAGTTTAGGTGAATGAACTGCCAGTGTCAGCCTGGAGCTTCCAAGCAAAGTCTGGTTCCCAAGGCGGCTCCCAAGGCATGCAGTATATCTGAGCATCACTATCAATTCATCCCTATATCATGACCCAAAATGATTTGCACAGATATATCTGGCAATCATTTGATGTTGTCATTCTCACATGAATTGTAAGAAGCCAAACAATGATTATGTCTGTGCTGTGCACTTTAAATCAATGGAATTTAGGATCATCTCACCTCCTCAAAATGGGTAAGTTTGAAATGTTTCTTCCCAATTTCTGTCCGCCTAACTCTATCAAAGGCTTTACCATCAGTCTCCACAAACCTGTAGCAAACACATGCAGAATGAGTTAACTACTCTTAACGGCCATATAAAACACAATCTCCACCCATAAATCAAAAAGTTCACAGCAAATGCAAACCTGTAATATGAAAGTTTGTACATGAGACAATTTAGCATGGTCGGAGTGGCCTGAGAATCGATCCGATACTGACCATCTCTCTTTAGACAGAGAGACAAAAGTACAAGATGGTTAATAAAAATTTTTGACCAAAATAAACTAACAAGTTAAGATTTCATCCAATCCTAGCCCAAAAAAATTGATATATATGTAAAATCTGCAACAGAGAATTCTCATGCATGCAGCAACAATGTCTCTTTGACAAGAAGCCAAAAGGAAGAAATTCTTATCTTCTAACCATTTATGTTAGAAAGAACTTACTAGGTAATCGGGCTCCTTGATATGAGGGAAAACACCCCCTCCTATTCTGACCATCCACAGGAATTTATTAATATCATCACTGGGGTAGCCAACAAGACCTAACAAGTACAGTAACCAATCAGAACAGGTTTTGTTTTGAAGGTAAGATGATCTGAGCCAACAAGAAAGAAGCAAACCTCCAAAGACGACAAGAACATATTTTACATCCAAGGAATTAAAAATATCCCATGCTGCCTTTTCGGGAGAAGACATGGCGGTACCGACAGTTGCAATATGCGTGTTGTTCCAGGTATTATTGTCAACAATAACCGTACGGTTAGCCATAGCAGTTGTTTGGTAACCATAGTCCCACCATGATGCAACCTGAAAGAAGTTTTCAGTATGAATCAATGTCTTGTTATACTCATATGATATAAGATGCCATGTCCATGGCTCGAAATATATATAGTCACAAAATAAAATTCCCCTCTGGATAGAAGAGACAAAAATGGCATTTGGCTAGGGCACCATAGATAAGAGTTACTGGCAATCAATTGCTGCCTGAAGCCAAGTCACCACATGCTCAACTTGAAATATTTTTCCTAATTCATACTTTATAAGCATATGGGTATCATATTTATAGTTATCCCATCAAACATAATACAATTAAGTACATCAGATTCAGTTCAAGCTCTTAATAATTGAACTTCTACAATTTGGAACTGACTGAGTGAGACAGTTTCACCACAGCATGCACTACAAGATCTACTATGCGATTTTACATTCTATTAAAATATGTGAAGTATTTTACATTCTATCTGATCAAAAGACGAAGATAACATACTACATCCAAAACAATAATCAGAATTAAGCAACTTTAAACCCAACTTCTAGCAGTCTGCCAGCATCTTATTCCAGCTGGGGCAATTATGATCCAATCGTAGTTTCTCCATTACAGGTCCTCTCTGAGGGAGTAGGCCAATAAAATAATTGCGATGACAAACTAGATGAAATTTCAAGATTTGGACATAAAACAAAGAGTTTGTGGAAGGGAATTTTAAAGTAATAGAGTCAATTCCATAATATTAAAAGAAATCATTATACAACTGCAACTGCAAGCCATGATGGCAGGGGGAGAAAAACAGATGTAGCCTTCAGATTTGCAGCACAAGATTTAAAAAGTTCAATAATAGAAAATACAAATCTACAAAACCAAGAACAAATGCCGTAAAACATGGTAAAAGCATGATGGAAAGCTTACCTTATCATCCACATCAGTATTGTGGCTTAACCATGCATAAGCCTCTCTAAAATCATCAAAAACATGTAGACCATCATTTGAATGAGAAGTTAAGACAATAGAGGGGGCTGAATAAGCTTCAGCTGCTGCCCAGACACAATGAACCTACAAGGAGAACTATAGTCAGAAGGTTTTTTTCTCAGGGACGAGATGATTAATCATAATGTCCCTCCCCGGATTGGTTCACATCATAATTACAACAGTTTAAGAGAAGGGGTATATACAACTACCAGAATGAGTGAATGTAATTAAAACAATGCAATTAGTGAAGAAAAAATTTTAAATACCACATAGAAGGCACCCAACAGCACAAGTAGTAGAAGAGCAACCAGAGATGTCTCCAAAGGTAAAACCAGAAGCCTTTTCTTAATTTGGGACTTAGCAGGAGCCTTTTCAACATGCTCCTTTTCCTTCTTCTTGTTCTTTCTAGAGGGCCGTTCCTTCAATGTGTCTTCGCTCTTATCAGTCTTTGCGGCATCATTTTGTGCTACAACACTACCAGAACTCGTGTCCCCTGCCTTAATGGTCAAAAGTATAGATGGATTTCAGTCCTGAAGCTAAATGACCTCATTAAATGGTAGGAGAATGCAACTGGCAATAAAGAGAAAAGGAAACATGATTACATCGACTTGGGAATTTCCTAATAGTCCAGGTAGCTGAAACTTTATTGATCGTGTGAAAACATCAAAAGCCTCAGAGAGAGCAATTCCAGACAAGATGCATGCTGCTGGAGCAAATACAAGCATAAGGCGCACCTGTAGTATTTGCCCAAAACAATGATGGCATTGAGAATTGTAAAAGCAGAAATAAGAAAAAAGATGACGTGAAATTGGCTGTCCCAACATTCTCCTTACCATGACTCCAGAAAAATATACAGACGTCACAATGTAAAGGATCACAAAGGAGCTTGCATCAGATAAAGGCAAAAAGCATGCCTGCCAACAGACAAAGAAAATGATGATACAAGTTACAAACATAGAAGTTATAGGTAAAAGACCAAAATTATGTTCAAAATGTGAAACTTACTATAATGCCAGCTGGAACCAAGAACGCCAAAACATTAATGTCCATGAAGTAAGATGGCCAAGTTGGGGGTTGATGTTCACTAACACTAGCTATAATTGGTATATATTTGCTTGCATAAGTTCTGTAATGCAGTAAAAATAAAATATGGAAAAAAAAAGAATATTAGAAAGCTATTGCAACACAATAAAGCATCAAACACATGGCACAAGATGCTAAAAACTTAAAATCATATAGAGTATACTCTCAGTTGTAATGATGACTATTCAGGAAAGCAATTCAACAAAGCTTATCAAATAACAGCACACCAACCCAAGAGGTCAGGTTAGCTTAGGTCTCACGTTGCACTAAACCAAGTTGTACCCCTTCTTATAACTTCTATTTGCCATTATACTCCATTATTCAAAGAGACCGGAGTAAATTAACATACATGAGAATGACACGAATCGTGAAACTAGGTACTTACGGATCAAGCAGACTCAAACTTCGTCCACTCCAACCCTTTGTTGGGCTGGAAGCTACCAATGCTATAAGAACTGCTACCACAGCACAACACACTGCCCTGAAAAATAAATAATAGAGAAATATAAAGATAGTTTCGTGTTCCATGATATTACAATGCATGAGATGGCTAGTTGAAAATCAACTGATCAAGTCGAAGAGAATCATCGTTTTAGTTTTAAAATTTGAAGTAGTGAACATAGCAACAGTTGATAATAAATTTTGACTCACTGCATATTCAATATATTGAACATTTTGTTACATCAGTATGTCAATATTGTAATATCCTAGACATAACAAGAATAAGAAGGGAAACTTACACGCCAACAGACACAACAAGTGTAACAGCTACTTTAAACATTTTTGGAGAGAGAATCCCTTTGATATAATGCACAAGAGCCACCACATGGATGATAATGAAAACCTGCAGATGAAAAATTAGCAACAAAAGAACAAGGTGCAAAGGAAACAAATGTAAAATGATACAAGCCAAATGAACAAGGTTAAATGTACAAGGAAACGAGTCTTTTGGAAAACTGACCAAGGACTAAGGGTCCTTTTGCCATTTAACTCTGAAGTTAATAAAATTTTAAACAGTACCTACTTTTATTCATGTCCCTTTTTCCTAGTCCTTAAAAATCTTTCAAATGTGCAACAACTATTTGTACCAATAATGTCATTAGCCTACGTATGAAATATAATTCATAACCTTTCCTAATTATGCCATAGTTACCATTACGCCGCAGCCTGGCATAGGTGACCAAGAACAAGGTTATTTACAGTTTTATGACAATAGTTCCCACATCTATATAAACCACTAGCACTAAAAATTGAAAATCACAAGGTAAATAAATTATTAGAAGATGACAAAATATTTAAGTCAATTACCAATACAAAAACTCACCAAAAACGATGCAAAATGCTCTGATGTCATTACTGCATTAAATCCAACAACAGGAACCAATGCGGCTAACAATGTTCCTAACACAACCTGCATTAGAAAAGTTAAATTAAATTCAAGAAGAAACAGCTTTTCCAATAACCCTGATGTCTAATCAAAGCTAGAATATCCAGAAAATGTAATGGTGATATTAGTATATCCAGCACAAGTAGTACAAAGTTAAAAAAGAAATGTAATTTCTTCTGAACCAGAAAGCTAGTAGACAATATGTCGATAAAAATACATTTTCCATGGACTTATATCCCTTCCAGTAAATAGATGTACAACAGTTTCAGTTCACATTCATAAAGTGCCACTGCTACAACAATAAAAGTTTATGAAAACCAACCCCACCCAAAGAGAGAGAAATGCAGTTTTTTTGGTGAAATGACATTTCCCCTACCAATGAATGCAAGGAGAAGAAATCGTAAACTAATGTGCATCATGTGATGCATGCACATACAAGTTCTGCATACGCTTTCAATAGAACATATGTAACACCTCTCACTGTCAGATCTCCATAAAACCTAATACTCTCTTCAAAATGCTAACTGTTAAGTACCTTGATCTCTCTTAAAACTACACACTTCTCAAGTTTACTCTTAGTTTTACTAAATTAAACGTTTTAACCTATTTTTGAGCCATTCGTATTCTTTTCCATAAACTAATAATGTTAATATGCGTTCTTCAATAATCAAAATAAAATATTCATTCCTTTTTAATTTCTTGAGTGCAGATACTTACTAGAGGAGCATAAGCAATATACAGCCGAGAAGAATAGCGACCAGTAACAATACACAAAAGCACATGCATTGGAATAAGGTTTATAATAAAGGTGTATCCTCCCCAAGAGCAAACCTGAAAGACAAAAGAGTACACCAACAAACCATTATACGATGAGGCAAAGTAAAAACACAAAGAAAACTAGAACAAAAATGCCTACCATGTAAAAGTATGCTATGGCATTCAGAGTGGCATAGAAGAGGGATCCTGTATTCAAGGTCTGCATATAATACGTATTGAAATCAGAACGCCATATGTAAATAATTAATGTAGAAAATTCTAAAATACAATTTATTAAATGAATTAAATTGGTCAAACTATCAATCAGTAAAATTGGATGTGATACAAAACTACAAAAAAACAAAATTAATATGCTTGCTTCAACTAGAACCTAACCTTTATATAAAGATAGAAAGTGAAGATCAAAGCAAATATAGCCACAGCTTCATTGTCATAGCTGCCAGCCACCGATCGAGATATATATGATGGAACCTGCAAATAAAAACATAAAAGAAAAAAGTTAATCTTTCTGCTTGTCATATCCATACACTGTAATAAAGGACTAAATCAGTCTTACTACACAGAAATGCTGCAAATTCCTACACGACGTACAAAATCGTAATATAATTTTATCAAGTGAAACAACTGATAAAATTACGAATTCCCTCTGTTTAATTTACCATGGCCAAAAGAACTGCTGCCGTCAGTCCAGCACCAGCACCCTTGACTTCCTGCCAGAAGAACAGTTTGCACATCATCAACAAATCTAATGCCAACAACAACTAGAACGACAAAACACATAATAAGACCAGAGTACCAACCTTAGTCAAAAGGTAGGTTGCCCATGCAGCGAAAGCAGAGAATATAGGTGCAGTAAATACACAAACAGTCTCCACAGAAAGAGGAATATTCAAAGAATTCAATAACCTGACATCATAGAGTAGTGTACTCAAAAATAGTAACCAAAGTAGGACTCATTTTCACCCACTACTTGAACATTATTTTTATACATGGAATTACATCAAGAATTACATAATACATGGATATATTCCTTATTATTAACAGTAATGCTAGACGTCCTGACTCTTATACAAACTTTTTTTAACCACGTCAGTCTGTAAACAAGAGTTTGTAAAAGTATCGGGACGTTTAGTATTATTATATCATTGACTAGCAAATAATACCCACCACCATAAGGAGCCTGCTGTCAGGGTCAACCCAGGGTAAACGGTTCCTCCAATCACACGACCAAGCGGATACCTTAAGTAGAGTGAAACAAACACAAAATTACTTTAGAAACTAACACGATAATAAGTAAGTAAACACGCGAAGAAGAGTGTGATCATAATAGTATCAATAATAATTACCAGGTTCGATCATCAAACCAATTCCAGAAATCATATATCCCATTCTTTGTCAGAAACTGAAAATCAAACAACATAACATTTTTTATTTTATTTTTTTTTAATTGCAAAAACAACAAATTGAATCGAAACCGACACCGAAACGAGAATTAAACGAACCTGAGTGACTCTGTAATTGAAATAAGGATCGAACTCGTGAATGACACTTTCATACTTTATAACCTGTAGCAAAATTAGTTAGTTAGTTAGTTAGTTAGTTTGTTAGAGCAAAAATAGTGACAAAATGTAAGTCAAATGATCTCGATGGTCAAGTCAAAATTGAGTGNGAGCAAAAATAGTGACAAAATGTAAGTCAAATGATCTCGATGGTCAAGTCAAAATTGAGTGAAGATCAGATCTAGAAATGAAAAAAAACTTACGGAGAAGAGACGGATCGAGAAAGCGAGGACTCCGATCAAGAGGAGAATGAAGAAGGAGAGGACATTTCCGAAAGCGTAGCGTAAGGTTTTGTCTGTGGTGGCGTTGGTGGCGTGCTCTGGGCCCGCCATTCAGGGCAAAATCGAAGAGGGGAGAAGACTAGAGTAGAGAGAGTGAAGGATGGGGGGGTCTTGTTTTTGTAGGTCTTTTGAGTAGAGAGAGTGAGAAGACTTTGTAGCAGGGAACTAAAGAAATGTCGCTGCAAGATAAATTGACGAAAATGGGTCTGTTGTGATAAAGACTTTGTTAATAAAGACGTTGTTCTGTCCAATTGAGGCTGTCACTTAGGAGGGGGTGATAAAGACTTTGTCAGTAAAAAATTAAGTTATGAGTTCGATTTCTTAAAACGACAATTTACCTTCACCCTTACGTTTTTTTAGTTCGAGTCATTAGTTTCAAGAGCTGTTAATTCGAGAGCTCACGATGATTTAGGAGGTAGGAGTTTACTTTATAGAATAAATCATAGGAATATATATATATATTAAAGCGCG